>PVIH01016770.1:11875-44493 GCA_004025045.1 Sigmodon hispidus
CCCCCCCCCCCCCCCCCCCCCCCGCTTTCCTATTGCGGGTTTCCTTCCCTGCTGTCTGGACGCAGGGTCTATCTCTCCTCTTCAAGCTCAGCCCCGTGTAGCCCAGGCTGCCCCCGGAACTCACGGAGATCCTCCTGCCTCTGCTAGGCTGTGCTGGGCGGACCCGCGCGCACCCCGCCCGGGCCTCCGTCCCTCCCTCCGTCCCTCGGTCCCGGGCCAGCCCCGCGGCTCACCGAACTCCTTCCCGCGCACTGGCCGGTCTCTCCAGGGCACGCAGCCCCAGCGCGTGGCCGGGCTGAGGTACTGCGCGGGCAGCGTGGGGTCCCAGAAGGCCGTCTCCCTCAGGTGCTGCGTGTAGGCTGCGGGGGGGGGGCGGGTCAGCGGGGCCCACAGGCGAGCGCGGGGGAGGCGACTCCCGCCCACTCACCGGACGGCAGGCCGCGCTGGCGGCTCTCGAAGCAGCCGTGCCAGCGCGCGTGGGCCTCGCGGTAGGGGCCGTCGAGCGCGCTGGGCAGCGCGTACCAGGCGTCCCGCGGCTCCGAGTTGGTGAGGCCGGTGAGCCACAGCTGGCCGGCCGCGTCCCGGCCCGCGGGCGTGAGCTTCCAGCGCACCGCCTGCTTCATGGCGGGCGCCCAGCGCGGGCCCTCCAGGGACAGGTAGTCATTGCTGCGGGAGGTGCAGTGAGCGAGCGTGCGGGGCCGGGGCCAGCCTCCCACGCTCACGGCGGGCAGGTGGGCCCGAGTGGGGCGGCCATGCCGGAGTTTGCAGTGGAAAGGCTGTGGCCTCCAGTTAGGGAACGAAAGCTAGGGCTGCGGTGACCCCACGGTGACCCCACAGTGTGGACAGGTCTGCGGGGCGGGACGGCGTGCCGGGTGCGTGCACCGTGCCGGCGTGCTGGGCAGAGCTCTGCGGCTTCGATAGTTGGCCTCCACAAAGCCCGCCCCAGACTCTGCAGCAGCACGGTGCAGTGGCGGAGGTCAAGGTCACCCTTGGCTCTCCACTGCACGGAGGGCTCGGCACACTGCCACTTCCCACACAGGCCACGGGCCTGGCGGAAATTCCACGGAGGAACTTCCGTTGAGACTGTTAGCTCCCAGGCCCGGCGATCTGAGGCTGCGGGCTTCCCCCCTTGGGAGCGGGGCGCGGGTCCGGGCGGTGGGGCTGGCGGCCGGGCGAAGGGAGGGAGGCTCCAAGTGCAGGGGACCCACCTGTACAGAAGGGCGGGGAAGTACAGTTCCAGGGTGCCCGAGGGAACGAAGGGCCGGGCAGCCTCCCGCCTCTGGTTTTCCATGTCTGCCTCTGAACCCTCAGAGGCTCCCACCACCAAGGCCCTAGGGCCATTGTTGACAGGGACAAAGGTGTCCCAGCAACAGGGAGGTGGGCAGCCACAGCCCCCTGCCCTCGGCCTGCTTCCTGTGGGGGTCCAGAGCCAGCAGGACCAAAGTGGAGTTTGGGGCTCCTGGCAGCTACTTAGATGGGGATGGATGCCTGGGTGGCCCACAGCAGGGAGCCATACTCTCCTTCCGTCAGGGTCCCCACAGCCTGACCTTACCCTCCCCACCAGTCTGTTCTTTGGACACCCAGAAGGAACGCTCTGTGTTTGAGAGCCGAGCCGAGCCGAGGGATTCTGCTGGGTGCTGGAGTGGTGCACACTCCTGACCATTACTCAGCCCTGAGCAGGACACAGTCACCAGCCAGTGTGGGGAAGGGACCTTGAGGACATGGCGCTCAGCAGGGGACTAGAGATAATGGCCACGGTACTGGGGACCCATAAGGGAACTGGATCCCTTGCAGCTATGGTGGGGTCTACCTATTTGGTCAGTGAACGTTCTGGAATTAGTGGTGACTGAGAATGCTGAGTCAGTTGGCCTGCTCATTTTGATAGTACATTGTACACTTTGTGTTTTACCACAATAAACAAGCGTCAACACAACCAAACTCAAAATTGCACACTTCATTGCCCTTGGCAGCTGCCTGGTCACCAGGGGTCCTGTTTCCACAGCACAGACACGAAGGCCTCTGGTCTCTAGCATGCTGAACAGGTTTTGCCCAGGGCCTCATCTGCGACAGGGCACATCTGCACACTGTGCTCCTTCCCAGGGCGGAAGCACACTCTGGAGCCTCCTGGCCACTCAGGACCCTGGGCCATACCAGCCTGCCTGCAGTTCTGGAAGGCTCCGTGGTTTGGGTTCTGGACTGGTACTCAGGTCTGCAGTTTGCTCCTGCCCCAAGACTCAGCTAAGCACGGAGGGCCTGCACAGGTCCCTAGTGGCCGAGCCTCTGACAAGTGTGGTGTTGGGGTGAACAGATGGACAAGGCTGCTCTCTTCAGGGGGAGCCTCCGGTACCACCCACTGGGACATCAGGACAGAATACAAACTGCAACTAGGTCCCTGGCATGTTTCACGTGTGGCCAGCGGGCTCCTACCAGCCACAGGCAACAAAGGGACTCTTTGTACCAGCCCAGATGCTTTTGCTTTTGGTCACAGAGCAAAGTCCAGGCTGAGCAGCAGTAGGTGACCCTGAACCTTGAACTCCAGACAGGCCTTGCTGGGAGGAAGCCCCTGCTGGGGAGCACAGCACACACTGAGGCCACTGGCCTGGGTTTTGTTAAGAATCTCTGCCCCAAGAGTCTGACCCCACAGTGCAGTGTCTCGATGGCCAGTGGCTTCTCTGGCCATCAGAGTGTTGGAATAAGGCAACAAAACACACGACCAGACCCCAAAGCGTCACAAATACATATATACACACGTGCACACACCATGGGCCCGCATCCACCACACCGGGCACCGGGGATCTGCAGTGTCCCTAGGTGAGGAGGGGCGGCAGAAATGGGGTCTGAGGTCAGGGAGGCCTGTGAAGATTCCAGAAGGCCAAGGAGTTGGACAAGGCAGACAAGGCAGCTGGCTGGGAGAGGGAAGGCTGAGACGCATGGGTTACACAGACATAGATGGCGAGAGGCGCAGGTCCCTGCCAACGCCTCCCAGGATGTTCCAGCTTGGGGGACGCTGGGGTGGCTACAGGGTGGGGCGCAATGGCTCTGGTCCCCAGATCCCCAGGTGACACTGGGTTTGGGGTTTGATGGGATCGCGGGCCTCCTGCTCAGCTGTGTCCAATATGGCTCGGGCAGTGGTGACAGGGAGGTCGCAGTGTCCATCTGAGCGCTGACCGCCAGCAAGAAGGGGTGCAGCCAGGGGCTGAGGGGCCCTGTGTCCCTGTCCCAGACACTGGCTCCACAGCTCACAACGAGGCATTTAATGAGACTCCGGGGTCTCCTGCCCGGCTCCCGCCCGCCAGATGCCTCTGGGGGCTGCAGGGACAGCAGGGCCCATGCATGCTGGCTGCTCCGTCTATGCCCCATGGGGCTGCGCATCCCGCCCGCCCGCGGGTCTATCGGATCCGGGTGAAGAGGTTGAGGACAGACACGGACTCCTGGGAACAGGGAAGGTGCGTGACTTTGCGCCAGGGTGCCGAGAGCCCTGGGCACAGCAGGCTGGACACGGGACACCACCCACCCACATTACCTTCGTAGAACGCGTTTTGCTGAAAACATTCCAGAACCGCAGGGTCTCGTCTCCGGCCCCAGTGACGATGGCCTCCCCGTCAGGGGACATGGCCTACAGAGATGACAGAGTCCTGGTTGTTCTCCAGCTGCAGCAGGCAGGTGCCAGGGCACACAAGGCCCCTGCGGCGGTAGGTGTGAGCCCTAGGTCCCTGAGCTGAGCCTGAGCCTACCAGCAGCCAGGGGACTGACACTTCAGGTGGACAGTGGCATGTGGCTGGAGGTCTGTCTGCTGGGGAGGGCTCTCCACTCCCCACACCCCGGGTTCAGGGACACTGGTTACTAGTGGCACTGCTCCGGGAACAGGAGCAGACATCAGGAAGGCTGGGCAGTGTTATTGTGGCCCTTGGCACAGCCAGCCAAAGACAAGCCTGCCACACGGAGCTCCAGGGGCTGAGAGCAACAGCGGCCGATACTCACCAAGTAGAGGACACGGTACGAGTGGCCAGTGAGCTTGGCCACCTGTGTAAGGGACGGGTACTTCCATACGAGGATTTGGTTCTGAGAGTAGCCATGTGTGCTCACCTAGTGTGGAGACGGGGTGTTAGGGCAGCAGAGGGCCTGGGGATCCCCTTGGGCCACCCTCATGGTGACAGAGGCTCATATCAGTCTACAATGCACACAGGGGGCAGGGGCTCGGGGCTGCTCCAGACTGGGCCATCCCTGCACCCCACGTGCTGACTGCGCACGCACTCACTCACTCACCAGCTCGTTGGCGTGTTTGGACCAGGCCAGATTGCACACTTGTGAGCCGGTGTCTATGCACTGGAGTGGCTGGCCCGTCAGGGTGTTCCAGAAGCGGATGCAGCGGTCGGCCGTGCCACCACCAGATGCCAACAGTCCGTGCTGGTGTGGGGACCAGGCGATGGCCTTCACAGCGGCCAGGTGCTCCGTGTACTGCTGCACGGGGCTGACAGTTGAGTGGTTCCACACAAGCAGCTGCAGGCCAGGCAGAGGCTGTGACAGGACGCCCACCGCGCCACACGGGGCAGGCATACCCCCAGGACAACTCAAGACACAGGCTTTGAATCCTCGGGCCACCACCCCCTCGTCCCAGGTTCTAGTGTGGCCTCCTGGGGCAGGGTGGGTGACAGGGTCGTACCTTGTTGTCGTTGCCCCCAGAGGCGAGAAGCTGGTGGTCTGTGGACCACTTGAGGCCACACACCTCCTGCCGGTGGCCCTGCAGTCGCCGCTCGGACTGCAGAGGTGGTGTGCGGATATCCCGCTGTAGGATCATGCGGTCACGGCTGCCAGATGACAGCTGGTCTGCGTTCCAGGCCAGTGCCCCTGAGGAGGACAGTGTCAGGATGTCAGCCTGGGCCTGCTGCAGAGCTGTGGCCACAGGACTGCTGGGCTAGCCAGGTTCTCACCCACGCGTGCGGTGTGGCCCTCCAGCACAGACAACTTCTTCCCAGCAGCTGCGTCCCAGATCTGCACGAAGCCCTTGTGTGTGCCTACTGCAACCAGGTTTCCCTAGGGTGACAGTGTGGGCAGGTGGCCATCAGGTGGGTGTGGGCATGAGAAGTTTGCTGTCCAGTGTCCTCCATCAGAGACGCAAGGCAGTCTCTCTAAGTTCTTCTTTCTTTTTTTTTCAAAACAAAGGCTCACCCTATAGCCCAGGCTAGCCATACACTCAAAATGTAGCCCAGGTTGACCTCAAAGTGGGCAATCCTCCAGCCTCAGCCTCTGGAGTGCTGGGTTTGGGGAGGAAGCACAACACCCACTACAAACTGCTTTGTGTAACCCTCCGTGGGACTTTGCAGGAAATGTCACCATTTGGCCATCAGTGCTCCAGCCATCTCAGGGCAGGCACACCTGCCAGCCCAGCACTCCAGGCTGAGGTGTGCCTAGGCGGTGGGTGCTTCTGTGGCAGCCTTCCTCCAAGGTCAAAGGGTCAGGTGGCCACACCCCTTCCTCCTCCTGTAGTGGACACAGGGCACCCCCTCACTCACCCTCTCAGACCAGCCCACGGAAGTCACCGAGTCCCCTTCCACAGACAGGTCACAGAGCCGGGTCACCTGTGGGCAGGAGGTTGGCATAAGGACAGCGGGCGGGGCTGGCCCTCGGGACAAAGAGCACAGAGGAGGCCGGCGGGGAGAAGGGGGGCTGAGCAGGGCAGGCTGCCCCCTCCCTCCCTCCCTTCCTTCCCTCCCGTGGCTGCACTGGCTGTGGTGGTGCCCACCTGGCTGGTGCAAGCGCTCCACAGGTACACGCAGGTGCCCAGCCCCACGCTGAGCACGTTGAGGGAGGACCAGTCCACCAGGTTGAGGTAGAAGTCGTCCTGAAGCTCGGGCGCGTCCAGCACCTTGAAGGGAATCTTGGAGATCTTGCGCGTGGGCTTCCGTGGCGACCGCAGCAGCTTCTGGCTGTGGGGACGGATCGCAGGACACTGCTGGCTGCTGCCCCGGCCCGTGTCCCTGTGACCACCCGCGGGCACCGGGCAGCCCCGGCTCACCTCTTGTTGCTAACAGGGGATAAGGAGTAAGGGGACACGTCGTTGCCGTCATCTGGGCTGGAGCGCTTGCTGCTGAGGGAATACTGTGGGCAGGGACACCGCTGAGCCGGCTGCTGGGGCTCGGGAGCCCAGGGCAGCACAGGGTCAGTGCCGTCATGTCCGTGTCCCCCGTCCCCAGGCTCACCGTGAAGAGGCCCTTGTGCTCGGGTGTGGATGGCTGCAGCCGCCGATCCTCCGTCTGTGGGTCCTGGACCTTCTCGATGCCAGCGCCCAGCAGCTCGTTCTTCAGCAGCGCAGAGTAAGCCAGGCCATCTGCAAGGGGGGGCGGTGTCAGGGGCGGGGCCTGTGGCCGAGGGGCGGGGCCTGTGGCCGAGGGGGCGGGGCCGACCCTCACCTTTGCCATTGTCCGAGGTGGCATCCTTGGCCTTGCGGTTCTGGCTGGGGGACTTCTCGTTTTCCTGTGGGGGAGCAGCCGTGAGGGACCCTGAATGAGGGCTGTGCCCACCTCAGGGTGACAGGCCCCCGTGCCCTGCTCGACCCTCACATTGATCCTATGGAAGTTCACACTCCAGTTGGCACCAGCCCTCGAGGGGATGAAGCGGTCACCATGCTTGCTGGGTGAGGACACTGGGGAGTTGGCTGGTGTGAGGGTCCTCCGCATCTCCGAGACCTGGAAAGAGGGGGGAGGGTTAGGTGCAGTGGAGCCCAGAGCAGGTCCCTGAGCCCACGCACAGTGCCCTGTGTGCAGGCTGTGGTCTGCAGGTGAGGCCCTGGGGGACTCCAGCGGGCATCCATCCCTGTCACTCACACACGGTACTGTGTTCTCATTCTGGATGATGATCTGTCGAAGAAGCCTGCGCTCATAGTCCTGGTCCATGGCGGGCGGGGCGGGGCCCGCAGCTGAGGGCAGCCTGCAGGGCAGACACAAGGTTGAGATGTTTGTTACCATGCTTAGAGAGTATATCCCAGGAACCAGGGCTCAGCTTCCCTTAGCCTGGGAACCAGCTGCTGTGGTGGGGGGTGGGGGTGACATGATGATGATGCTAAGTCCTGGTCCTGACATTCCAGCAGCCTCAGGCTGGCCCTGCATGCACCTGAATTTGTACATGTGTGGTGAGCCTCCGTCCTAGGAGTGACCAGTGATAGCAGGGAGGGAGGAGGGGACACCAGCCTCCATTAGCAATTGGAGCAACTGTGACCCATGATCGTGGTGTCTACTCAGACACCTTCCACTTGAGGTGGCAAGGGTGTGTGGTCAGCCAGGGCAGAGCCCACAGGCTGTCCAGGATTGCAGGCTGTGGGGCTACTGCCCTCAGCCCACACACTATGAGGCTTTTACCGAAAAGGAAAAGGCCCCCACAGCCTGGGGGCGGTCCTTTCTGACAGCACCTAGCACAGAGCTTAGGGTGCTAACTTCTCCTTGCTCACTGGCCCAGGCCCCGGGCCCAGAGCGTGAGCTCACGCACGCACGCACGCACATCATCAACACCCCTTCCACCCACGGTTGAACATTCCACTTTCCCACACCCAAACGTGGTCCTCACTCTGCACCAACTCCCAGCCTTCCTGGAGCCTGGCAGTCGCAGGCTTCAGTCCCTTAAACAGCTGAAGGCCTATGGCACCTTGGAACTGTATTAGATGCTTAGCTGTCCACCTGAGATGAACGGCCCATAGGCAGGAGCCCATCCACATCCTGGGGCATTACTCAGCCATGAGCAGGGCAGGACGGCACTAACATGACCTGAAGGATATTGTGGGCAGTGAGGAACCCAGACACACAAGGTCACAGTGCGGGCTCCATGGGTGAAGGCCTGCCACCCACCACCCTGGTGACAGGCTCTCACTATGTATTAGGCATAATCCTCCTGCCTCAGCTCCCTGGGCTGGGATGCTTGGAGGATCAGGAGTTCAAATCCATCATTAGGTACACAAGCCGAAGGCCAGCCTGCTTACATGACAGGCCTGGAAGACACAGGCCAGGGCAGCAAAAAGCGCCCTTCAAATGTGTCACTTCACTGTAGGGGAGACAGAACATTCATTCCTCCCCTAGACTATGGCCCCAGCTTTACCTTCTATACACACAGGCTCGGGCTGGATGGCAAAGAGATGCAGAGATGCGGCACTGAGGCACAAGAGTGCCTGCTGGAGCATCTGCTGCCTGTCCCGGAACAGTAGGCCTGCCTCTGCCTCTGCCTCTGCCTGGCCTTCTGAGGGAAAGGATGGACTTTCTCTTGCTCCCTGGTCCCCAGAAGCCCCTGTGACAATCTCCCTACTGGCCCCCAGTCTCTGGGTACAACCCAGACCCAGCAGGCGGGAGTTCCGAGCACCAAGCCTGGACGATCCAACCCTTCCTGCTGTCATTCTCTGCCGGGCACCCTGACCCTGGCTGTATCCCAGGATGCTGAGGGTGGATGTTTCCAGGCATGTGATGGTGCCAGCAGCTGCTCCAGTGTGATACCCACTGGTGTGAAGGGGCCATCAATCCTTTGCCTGCCCCTGCACCAGCTGCTTACAGGCTTACCCACTACACAATGGTCTTCTTGCTTGGCATGGGCACAGGAAGGTTCTTGGGCTCCTGCCACCAGGAAGTTCCCCAAGGATGGGAGTTCAGCTCATCTGGCCCTCAACTGCCAGCCACACCCTCCAGGGGCTACCAATCTTGAAAAACTGGTCCCCACAGCTTGTGTGTCAAGGAACCCAAGAGAAGCCCTCTCTGCAGCCAAGTGTGGAGATTTCCACACTGCACTATGGCCACAGCGGGGCCCACTGGACCCTGCAGAGTGCTGTGCAGCATTCTTGACCTCCACCCACTCCATGTCAGGAGCTCTCCAACCAGACAGCCACGTGTGTCCCCAGAATCAGGAACACGCTATACCCCCAGTTAGGGCAACAGAGAATGCTCAAGGCACCCCTGTGTGGAGCAGGCAAGAGACAGAGGTTGGTGGCCAGCTGCACCTGAGGCCCTGGCACTAGCCCTGCCCATGCCCAGGACTCTTCAGCCCACTCTGCCCTCTTATAACTGGATGCCTGAGGAGCTGGGTCGTGTGAGTAGCCCCTTGGCAGCCAGCCCCTGCAGTAGGGCCCTTTGGGAGTGCCTGGACACAGGGCCCCTCCCTCATGGGTCACCTTAAATAAGATGTCCCACAAGCTCATGTGCTCACCAGGACCTGTGCTCCCTACACACTCTCAGGGTCAAGGGTGACATAGGCTAACAGGCAGGCACCCCAGGAATGGGGTCCCCCCCACACTCTGTTCTCAGACCTGAGACACACATCTATCTTACTTGCTCTCTCTGCAGACACACAGCTCTGACCAGATGACCCCGCACCCAGGAACCTTTTAGTAGGCATATGGGAGACCGGGGAGCTTCATCACCAGGCCCTTGGCTCTTCCTCTGTGGGTACGTCGCAGGGGTGGAGGTGGACACACCTGTGGTGCTGAGATGGCACAAAGGGTCTGAGAACTGTCAGCCACATGGACAGAAAGTGCCAGTCAGCAAGTAGTGGCAGGTGTGGCAGATGCAGAAATGGGCACAGTATCAGCCCCCGATGGCCCTCCAGCCATGGCACACAGCAAAGCAGGTCTTGACAGCTGTCCCGGACACCTGGGGTCTGACCAAGTCACTTGACCCAGCCTCGGGGCGTGTGCAGACCCACTCATTAGTTCATCCAGCAGTGTGCGGCTGGGCAGACCAAGTGGCCATCACTGTCCTTCAGAACTGGCCCATGGGACTCTGGTGCCCTGGCCTGTGAGAAGAGACACCTGACACTGTAAACCCGAGTCTCCGTGTGAACCAGTGCCTCATTCAGGTATGTGGCTGCCTGTGTGTGAATGCCTTGCACGCTAAATTCCCAGGTTCCTTACAAGAGGCACAGGAGCTCAGTCATCTGCGGGCCACTGGACTCCACGTAGAGCACAAGGGGCCTGCAGGCTGTCCACTCACCCCACACCTGCAGCTAGCTCTCCCGGTCATACCTGTCCCCAGACACTGCCCATTACAGAGGCAGGGTGCAGAGTCCCATAGGTGAGAGGATTTCTTAGCAAGGTGGGCTGCTTTCCCAAGACAAGTGACCTAGCACCAAGCTCTCTCCCAGTCCCTGGCCTCCAGCCACTGTGCACGCCCTTCACAACAGCACTGGGAACAGGCACAAACACTATGGCAGCTCTGCTACGGCTAAGGACAGAACAGACAGTCAAGGTGTGTGTGCTCCCCCATCCCCAGCAAGATGCACAGTGATATGGACTAGGGATGCCATGGCAGGAAGCTTCCAGAGCAGAGCACCAGGCTGAAGGCTGGGGTGACGCCTCATGGGAATGGGGTGGCCTAGAGGATGATGGAAAGTTCTAGAATAAATACAGGTGATGGCTGTACCACAGCTGTCTATTTTTAATATGACATAAGATGTGAGAATGTTACCTGCATAAAGCAGATAAAAATATAAAAAAATTAACAAAAACCAACTTTTCAAACCGGGTAGTGGTGGTGCATACTTTGAATCCCAAACTTGACAGGCAGAGGCAGGTGGATCTCTGTTGATCTACAGACTGAGTACTGTCTCGCCCCCCAATTTTTCTTGAGTAAAGGCTGGTGACAATGGAGGGAATCCCCCATGGGGATGGGGGGCAGCGGCTCATCCCCAAAAGCCTCTTTGGACTAGGTATGCTGGTGCACAACTGCCATCCTGGCACTTGGGAAGCTGAGGCAGGAGGATTGCTGCATGTCTGAGACCTCATGAACTAGAGTGAGATTGTGACAAAAAACAAACCCCAGATCAGGCTGGAGCGTTCAGCAGGGAAAGACAGCCTCAGCTGTGGCCAGGGAGCCACATGGTGGGTGCACAGAGTTCACCCCGATGCTGTCCTCTGACCTACAGACACACAGGCACACACAGAGACAAGTGCTCACTCCTGAGAGCTCATTCTGATGCTGGAGGATCCGCCTTTGGCCCACAACTACCCTGAAGTCCAGCTCCAGTCCTCTCTGGCCTGGAGCCTTGTACACAACCCCACACAGACACACATTAGAAATAAAAAGCAAATTTTTAAGAAAAACCAACTGCAGCTTTGGGAGTGTGGGGCCGCACCTAATAGCTGACCTAGGAAGGAAGCCAGGCCAAAGGCCAAGTAGGAGGCTGAGGCAGGTGAATGTGGCCCTGGGCCTGTGGCTGTGGGGCACCAACCTGCCACAAGGGGGCAGCAGAGGCTCTGAGCTCCCAGCTGCACACAATGGCTGCCTGCTAGATGGGGCCCCACCCCCACCCCTCAAGCCTGGGAGTCAGATCCTGCCTAAGACAGACTGGGAGACAGATGGGCCTCGAACTCATGACCCTCCAGCCTCAGGCTCCCAAGGCCTGTGTCCTTCCTGCCCTGTCCCAGCAGGTGCCCACACCCACAGGGGTCTTCAGAGCAGAGGGATAGCCCAAGCCCACGCAGGGACAGTCTGGGTCCTCCCAAGCCCCTGAAAGTTGGGGCCTGTGATCCCAACTAGTGTGGCAGCTGAGACAGGAGGATTACCAGTCCCAGACCAATGGTCTGGACAAACCACTGAGATCCTGTGTCAAAGTAAAAGGGCTGTGCGGGTGGCTCACAAGGACCAGAGCTCAAATCCTCCAAACTTTCAAAGGCACAGACACCACTGAACACATATGTGCATGTCAACTCCAGCTCTGTGAGCAACTGAGGCAGGAGAGTGGCAGATTACTGAGGCTTTCTGGCTGTCAGTCTCACTAAAGGCAGAGAGATCCGTCTCAAGGAATAAGATAGAGTGACGGGGTGGGGCACATAACATCCTTTCCTCTGGCCTCTAGGTGTGTACCTACAACACATGTCCACCATACACACATACCCCTCATCTCCCCAAAAAAGGTTTAAGGAAATAAATGGGGTTAGAGAAATGGCTCGGTGGCAAACAGCCCCGGTTTGGTTTCCAGCAGCCATGTGAGTTACCTGTAACTCCAGCTCAAGGATATGATGCCCCTTAGGTCTCTAGATGCACTCACTGCATGCATACAATATGCATACAGACAAGCACACACAGGCACATGTGCATAAAACACATAAAATAAAAATAAACATAACTTAGGGCTCAAGAGATGGTTTGGTGGTAAAGAACACTGGCTGTTCTTCCAGAGGACCTGGGTTCAGTTCTCAGCACCCATAAGGCAGCTAACAACTGTCTGTAACTTCAGTTCCAGGAAATCCAACACCCTCTTCTGGTGTCCAACAGGCATAAATGTGGTATCCAGACATACAAACAAGAAAAATATCCATACAAATAAAAATAGCAAACAAAAAAATCCATATAGGCATCTAAAAAAAAAAAAAAAGGCTAGGGCATGACGGTCAGGGGTAGAGCATCTGCCTAAAATCGGAGTGAGGAAGGAGCTGGAGCGTGGTTCATTGGTGAGCTATTGTCTGGCTTGTGTGTGCAAAGGCCCTGGGCTCACTCCAGCAGTGGAGACACAGCTCCAGACCCTCGAGTAGAAGGGAGCAGAGGGCAAAGAGAACACACCCTTGACATGACCCACAAGACCTTGACCCACAAGACAGTAGGCTAAATTTCTCCAATACCAAGTACACCTTGGAGTTTATCCTTGGGGAAACTCATTAATATGTGCAGCACTAGGTTACCTAATCCTAACACAAAGGAGGCAGAGGCAGGCAGGCAGGTTTGAGTCCAGCCTGGTTCACAAAGTGAATTCCAGGGCAGCCTGGGCTACACAGATAACCAACCAAAGAAACAAAATGTTTGTAACACCTGCCATCCCAGCCCCTGAGAGCCGGAGCCACCAAACCAACCCCCTTTGCTCTAAGCCTGATCCCCAGACCCAGCTGCACTGTCTGTTCTAGTGATTCTTCACTGGGGAATCACATTCACTCAGACTGCAGGAAGAAGCTGGGATTGGGGTTCAGCAGGCAGAGGAACGAGGTCATCCCTCACAGAGGACAGGTAGGGGACCTGCTTCCAGCCAGGTGCTCAGCACTAGGGAATGAATATGGGGAAGCATGGACGGAAGAATTCTTCTACAGGGGTTGGTGTTAGACTCATGACAGCAGATGGGTGGGCAGGGATTTGAGCACTCTGTAGGGGACAATGGCCTTGAATCAGGGGGAGAGGATGGAGGGGCCCGGGCTTGCATTTGGAGACACAGAGGAGGTTCAGATCTGAGAGGGCATGTGGTGAGTTTGGGGACACAGACTGTCTTGAGCTTCTGGCCATGTCGCCCCTAAAATGAAACATCTGGTCCTGGGTGAACCACTGAGTGTTTGTGGTAACTTGAGTCCCACAATCTCATCTACTGGAGGACCATCCCACTGGGGGATACACCCCTCAGCCCCGCCATATCTGAGACTCCTGTGCCCTGACTGAAAAAAAGGGGGACCCTGATTTGGTAGTTTAGTTTGGATGTAGGGAGTGCCTGAGGCAGGGGCATTTGGAATTGGAAGTCAACAGGGTGTAAAGGAATGGCTGGAGTTGTAGAGTTCTGAGTGAGCAGCATGGGGGAGAATGCGCTAAATTTGAGTTGAAAAGAATGAGAGTGTGTGGTGGACGGGGCGAGGTGACTGGGGACAGACGGCTTCGGTTCTGAAGAAGGGCCTCACCTGTGCTGTGTGGTTTTGGGGTGCATGAGCTAGGGGCTGAGGTGACACGGGGTCTAGAGCAGCAACATGTGGAATGCCCTGGATTTGGACAGTGCTGTGCTCAGAACCGGGCTCTGGGGAAGCCGGGTGCTGCGATGGCCAGGGCTAGGGCGAGGTCAAGGCGAGGTCGCCGGGGTGGGGGTGACGTAGAGCCTGACCTGGGATCACGGTGCGTTTGCATTGTGGGGTCCGGGCCCTGGGTCCCGGGGAGCACGGCTCGGAGCGGGGCTCTGGGGATGGAGGGCTGTGACTGACATGGCGAGCTGATGGGCTCGCTGCGGTGCGGGGTTCAGGGTCAGCCGGAGAAGGAAGGGGTAGGCCTGGGGGGCGGGTCCCCGAGTCACCTGTGTCCTCACCTGCCTCGCTCCCGTCGCCAGCCGGTTCCCCCCGGTTCCCGCCGGTCCCAGGAACACGCCGCGCCCGCTCGAGGCCCCTCCGCGGCGCCAGGCCCCGCCGCCGCAGCTCACCGGAATCCCCCGGCCTCCGCGGTTGATAATATGGCGGCACTCAGCGGCAACCCGGCTCCCTCCCTCCGTCTGTCCCGCAGGCCGCGCGCGCGCCCGCGACCGGCCCCGCCGCCGAGCGCATCCCCGCGCCTAGGCCACGCCCCCGCACGCAGGCGCGCTGAGTCCCGCTGCACCACGCCCCTTCGGCCCTTCCATGAGGAAGCCACGCCTATGGCCACGCCCACCGCACGCCTTCCACGGCGCATCCGCCAATCTCCTGAGCCCTCAACTGAAGCCACGCCCCACCCGGGCCACGCCCACTTAGCCTCACTACGCCTCGTCTGAAAGCCACGCCCTCTGGCCACGCCCACTCCGCGACGGGCTCGCGCCCACAGCATACGACCGCGCCTGCGCGACGCAGCGCGGGGCAGCTCGGGAGTATGGGACGTCCTCTAGGATTCAAATCAATACAGGAAGCGGGGCGGCACGCGTTGCCCGGGGCAACCACGGTCGGAAGTGTGGTCCAGGATGGAGACCAGTGCGGAATGGGGAAAGAACGCGGATGACTCGGCGCTGACGAAGGCGTGGCTCCTGTTTGGGGAAGAAGTGGGGACGCGTCTCCCGAAACTTTGATTCACTGACAGTTGCGTGCAGTCACCAGCTGACGCTGTGGTGCAGGCACTAAGCATTTGTGTTCTGTTTTTCGAGATATCTTACTCTCTAGCTAGGCTGGCCTTGAACTGCAAACAGTCTTCCAGCCTCAGCTTCTGAATGGCTAGCATGACATGCATGTGTCAACACCCTATCCATTTTTTTTTATTATTATTTTTATATCGTGGGCCTTCTGAGTACACTCAGAAGCCCTAATGATAACAGCTGGAAACAACCTTAAGAAAGTACAGATTCGAGCTGGAGAGATGGCTAGGCGGTTAAGAGCACTGACTGTTCTTCCAGAGGTCCTGAGTTCAATTGCTGACATCCACATGGTGGCTCACAACCATCTATAATGAGATCTCTTACCCTCTTCTGTATACTGTATACATAATAAATAAATTAAAAGAAAAAAAAGAGAAAAGTCCGGCTTCAAAAAGCAACCTACTCCTTCAAGTTGTAACTTTTCCGAACACACACACACACACACACATGCCTGCCCTGGCTAAATAACATACACTAAACAAATAAAATTTTTGAAAGGTTAGAAAAGACATTCAGGGGCTGGAGAGATGGCTCAGAAGTTAAGAGCACTGATTGTTCTTCCAGAGGTCTTGGGTTCAATTCCCAGCAACCACATGGTGGCTCACAACCATCTACGATGACATCTAGTACCCTCTTCTGTATACTGTATATACAATAAATAAATCTTTAAAAAAAAAAGACATTCAGGGCAGAGGGTGAGCTGTGGAGCTGAGCTCATTGGGTGAAGGGGAAGGGTTTGTGCAAAGGCCCTGGGGTGCTCAGGACACAATACAATCACAGTCTCAGATTCTGATGCCTGACTACTCTTCAAGACAAATGGACAAATTGCATTGCAAGGCTTTGGGAAAGTTGGGTCATTCTCCTCGCTGGGCAGGTTCTGAAATCCACAGCCCACACAGGGGCAGGGTTGGCAGCTGTTCAGAAACAGAAACAGAACAGCCAAGCCACAGGACCAGGCTGCCAGAAACAGCCACCAACCCACATTCACAACCTAGTGTCCACCCCTGGAGACGGCAGCAAGACTCATTCATGCAGTGAAACACAGCACAGCCATGAAAAAGACCAGGTTATCAAACAGAGCTACCCAAAAGGACTGTGCTCAGTGAGCTAGGCAGACACACAGGGCCACTAGTCTAGTAGTCTAGACTCCGTGACAGGAAGTGTGCAGAGATGAGAAGCCGATTCTTGAGTGCTGGGTGCTGGAAGGCTCTGGCAGGAAGAGAGTGAGTTCAGGGAGATCCTGGCTCAGAATAAATGATGAAGGGGCCTCTGAAGGTGCCTGCTGCCACACTGAGATGTGGAGTCCAGTCCCAGAGCCACCTAGAGGAGGGAGAGAAGCTGCTCCTCAGCTCCTCCTAGGCATCCTATGTCCACAGAGCGCACACACTGAGCATGCACAGGAAATGAACCTTTAGCGGTCTCAAATGGAGACAAAATAATAATACAACCTGAAATACAGCTCAGTGGGCCTGTTTGCCAACATGAATGAAGTTTTATGCTCAGAACCCACCAAAAAAGTAAAACATACTTTTGGGCCAATTTGGTAGAGCCCTTGCCTGGCACCCCCCCCCAACACCACATAAACCTGGGCATGTCTGTCATCCCGGCACTGAGGAAGTGCAGGCAAGAGCATCAGGAGTTGGGGAGGTGTGCTGTGTGTGCTGTGTATGCTGGAGAGACGGTCGGTCGCACCGGCTGCTCCTGCAGAGGACCCTGGTTCGGTTCCCAGCACCCACACAGGGCTCACAACTGCCTGTGACTCCAGTTCTGGGGACCAGACGCCCCCTTATGGCCTACATCAGTACTGCACACATAGGTACAGTCCCAGGGACCTGACAGACCTCTGGCCCTGCACATATGAGCTGCACATAAATTCAAGTGGACACATACATATACACAAACAACTCTTTAAAAGAAAAAAACAAAACAAATCTAAAATATATATACACACATACATATTTGGTTTTTCAAGATGGTTGAAAAAATATTTTGATGATGCATCAAAATTTGTTAATCTATACCTCTGTTATTTTTTAAAAATGTTTATTTTTATTTTATGTAAATTGGTGTTTTGCCTGCACTTCTGTTATTTTTTAAATTTATTTATTTTTATGTGCATTAGTCTTATGTCTACATGTATATCTTCGTGAAGGTGTTGAGTCCTGGAGTCACAATTTCGAGCCACCATGTGGGTGCTGGGAACTGAATTCAGGTCCTCTCTTAGAGCAACTAGTGCTCTTAACCGCTGAGCTCAGTGTTCTTTACCGCTGAGCTGTTTTCCAGCTCTAAGTTTTATTATTAAGCCTGATTAAGGCAGCATAGTGAACAGGGGCCCATGTCAGAAACCCCTGGTCACTGGGCTGGAGAGATGTCTCAGCGCTTAAGAGCACTGTCTGTTCTTCCAGAGGACCTGAGTTCGATTCCCAGCACCCACATGGCAGCTCACAACTGTCTGTAGTTCCAGTTTGCAGTTCCAGGCAAACACCAAGGCAAATAAAATAAATAAAGTTAAAAAAAAAAAAAAGAAAAAGAAATGCCTGATGGAGCCAGGTCTGGGGGGTGCAGAGAAGAGACATAGGCCAAGAGTGCAGATTCCTAGTCACGGGCCGTGAGATAATGAGCAGGCAAAGGTGCTTGCCACCAAGCTGATAGACCTGAGTTTGATTCTTGGAATGCACATGGTAGACAGAGAAGCTGACTCACCCTGGTTGGTCCTCTGACCACACAGCTATAAGTGCTCCACCCACAAATATAACAACAACAACAACAAAATACACCAAAAAGCAGATAGTCACTGTGACACAGGTTTGTAATCCCACAGCTGGGGCGCTGAAGCAAGAGGATCCATGGGCTCCTTCATAATAACAAAACCCACTCTTAGAGAGATTGAACCCATGGGCCACAAGTCAATGGCTTCTCGTTAACCAAGACTGGGTGAAGCAGGAAAACGCTTCCAGAGAGAGGAGGCCCTGCAGTCACACTGCTGGACTTCAGGCCATCGTGGACTCAAGGGTGGAGAAGCTGCTAAAGGAAGCCTTGGCTGCTGGGCCCTCTGAAGCTTTTCCTGGTATCAGTTCCTCCCAGGGGGCCTGGGCCGCAAGCCAAGCACCAGCCGCTCTCTGAAGCCGTATCTGCTTCCGGCACCGCTGGGCCTATCTCTTCCCCTCTGCTGTTTCGAGGGCCAGATCACACCTGGTATTGCCCACCCTGTGACCCGCTGCAGGCCCCACGGCCTTTCTAGAAGCTTCATGTAAACATAAGTTGGAGCTGCACCCCTTAGCAAGCCAGCCAAGGATTACTGTACAGTCTGCTATCATCATCTATGTTATTTACCTTTTCCTGTACATATGGTGTTGACATCAGGTGTGTTTCTCAGCGGCTCTTCATCTTTACGGTCTCTCTCAGCCAGGGGCTCACCCATTCTACCAGGCTGGCCAGCCAGAGGGTCGCTAGCATTCCCCTGTGTCTGTCTCTGCACCCATCACCTCAAGTGGGCAGCCAGCTTTCAGAGTTTTCAGGAGGTAGATGTGATGGCTCTGGTCAGCAGTCCCGACACTTGGGAGGCCAGCCCCAGGCTGCAGAGCGCCACACCACTCTTAATAACCACTTCTTGAGAAGAAATGAGATCAATGGCACAATGGCCGTGCGCGGAGGTGTGTGGGCTCCACTCTGTGGGTCCACCTCGACACTTACATCCCATAGAGGACTGGCTGACAAGCAAAGGAAGAACAGAGGTGACTTTTATTTATTTATTTAGTTAGTTTATTTAGTTTTGGTTTATTTCAAGACAGGGTTTGATTGTGCAGCCTTGACAGTCCAGGAACTCACTCCGCAGACCAGGCTGGCTTCAGACTCACAGATCCGTCTGCCTCTGCCTCACGAAAGCTAGGACCAAAGGTGTGCACCACTACTCCCCCCCAGATATAAAAATGTTTATATATATATATATGTTATGTACAATGTACACAAGAGAGCACCAGATCTCACCATAGATGGTTGTGAGTCACCGCATGGCTGCTGGGAACTGAACTCAGGACCTCTGGAAGAACAGTCAGTGGTCCCAACCTCTGAGCCTCTCTCCAGCCCATAAAAATGTTTTAAAATAATTCATTCCCAGGTTATTTTTCATTTTACTTTTAACTTTTTGGCACTTTTATAAATATACATTGTATATTTTCAACATATGTACTCACACCATTTTCCATATTTATTTATATATGTCATTCAAGCCCAATAATAATGGCCTTCCTGGGGGCATTTTGATCAATATATACTGTATTTTAATATTGCCTTCATTTCACTTTTATTTTTAAAACTTTTTCATTACCATAGATTAAAATTACATAATCATGTAATAGTGAACTTCATTATGACATTTTCATGTGTATATATTGTATTTAAATTTCTCTTAAAATTTTTTATTGCATGTGCATTGGTGTCAGATCCCCTGGGATTAGAGTTACAGTTTGCATCATCATGTGGGTGCTGAACCTCAGTCCTTTGGAACAGCAGCCAGTGTTCTTAACCAATGAGACATCTCTGAAGCCCTGTTTAAATTTCTTAAACACTGATTTTATGTGCCTGTCACTGTGGTGGCAAATTGTGTATCAAATAAAGCTCGCCTGAAGATCAGGGGACAGAGCCAGCCACAGTTAGCCGTAGAGGTCGGGGAGTGGTGACCCAGGCCTTTAGTTCTAGCACTGGCAGGCAGAGGCTGAGATCCTCTGAATCTTTGAGTTCAAGGCCACACTGTGATTGATCCAGTCCGAGAAACAGAGGCAGGCTGTGGTGACACACACATCCTAGCACTTGGGATCCCATGCCTCTGCTCCCAGTATATGGGAAACAAGCCTATAACCCCAGCACAGAGAAAGTGAAATGGCAGGGCAGAGAAAGGAACGCGAGGTGGGAAGAGGTAACAGTGGGCCCCTTCCATCTTAGCCTGCGCTACCCAACCGACCCTTCCCTTCCCCTGTTCAGTCCGAGGATTCAGGAGACAGGATCTACCCATTGTGGCCTGAGGAGTGGCTGGGTGAGGTGTGGCTGTGGCTTATTCCTCTGTCTCTCTGATCTTTCAGCTTTTCCCCAATATCTGGTTGCAAGTTTTTATTATAAGACAAATTAGGATTTGTGAAACATTTGGTGCTCAATGTGGGACAAATTCACACAAAATCAGCTTGCCTGTTGCTTTGCAGCTACCAGCACAGAGCAGAGCTACACATGACCAGAGACACCGCCGGCCACTTGGCTAAGGAGTCAGCCACTGTTGCTGAGTCCTGACAGTTCTCCCGGGGGAGGGGTGAGAAGATGCAAGATCAATGACACAGACCCGGAATCAGACAAAGACAGACTGCAGACTTGTGAAGCAATCAGCAGAGCCACAGACCCAATCAGTCAGCAATGGGGAGAGCCTCATATACCCTCCTCCCAAGACACAAGCTGTCCCTCCTTGGCTGGGCACTATCAGGACCTCTGACAGCGGCTGTTGCTGGGCCCCAGACAGACTCCGGGTTGGCTCATGAAGAAGTATGCTATGTGTGTGCCTTGGCAACCGGTCTGAGCCAGTTTCCTCGACCCATAGGCCTGTCTTACCACAAGCCACTTCTGCATGTTCCCTCAAGCAGATGGCTGTCTCTGGCTTCTTCCCTCTCCTGGTGGGTTACGGCTTTGCAATGGACCCCTCCTCAGGCCGCTGCCACATTAGACTGCTGCCTAACTTCACCATCTGAACTGACATTGAGAGTAGATGTGGTGGGTCAACCGGGAGTTCTTAAATGGGGAAAGTAGTTTAAGATACACAGTTCTTTTCATACATTTAAAAAGGGAGAAGCGGGGCTGTAGAGATGGCTCAGCGGTTAAGAGCACCATCTGCTCTTCCAGAGGTCCTGAGTTCAATCCTCAGCACCCACACGGCAGCTCATAACTGTCTGTAGTTCCAGTTACAGGCAAACACCAAGGCAAATAAATAAAAATAAATAAAGTTTAAAAAAAGGAAAAAATTATTATGATAGGAGGAGTTTCATTGTTTGATAATGTGCTGAGCAATTTAAAAATGAAACAAATGAAAGGATAATATAGAAGGATTTAAATAATGTCTATTATAAATATCATTTATTTAATCATTTTTGTCTTATTTTTTTTAGTTGGTTAATAAGAATGCCAAGATAAAAAAATTTAGAAAAACTTGTTAAAACAGATCATAGAGATATTCAGACCCAGACAAAGGATTTAAAGGAGAACCAATCTCAGCATTGCCTTATAAGGTTACACAGAAACAGCCTGAGGCTTTCAGACACCCAGCCTTAACTCATCCAAGAACCTTACAAAAAGTGTCAAATGATAGAAGTTGCCCAGACTGTGTAAGAGCTGAATGGATCCTATGCAAATGTTAGATTTGAGGAGATTCAAGGAAGCATTAATCTCATATGGCATGCACTCACCCATTGTAGAGCTCGTGGTCAACTTGTAATACAATTATTCCTGAGGTTTCGTAGATTTGGTTGCAGCAGTTTTGGAGGCTGATCCCCAATTACAATTGGAGGACCTGGTAGAAGGGAGAAGCTAAGATCATGGAAAAATGCAGAAGGGCTTGAGGAACTGGAATCTCCCAAGACCAACTTCTTGGGAAGGGAGATTATTGCTAATGTCAAAAGGCAATCTTTATATGATGACCACACCCTGGCTTCATGTCACATGGCAGCCTTGAATGCTTGGGATAGAAATGAAGAAGTAGGAAAGAAAATTGAGTCATTTACAAAAGTTATACAGGCCCAAAAGAAACCTTCACTGATTTCTGCCTACACACCAGAAGAGGGCACCAGATCTTATCCTAGATGGTTGTGAGCCACCATGTAGGTGCTGGGAATTGAACTCAGGTCCCCTGGAAGAGCAGCCAGTGCTCTTAACCTCTAAGCCATCTCTCCAACCCCCCCCTTCACTGATTTCTTACAAAATTGACTTCAGCAGTAAATAAAATGACACCAAATTCAGAAGCTAGACAAATAATAGTAAAATCTATGGCTTTTGAAAATGCTAATGCACAATGTGAAAGGATAATTAGGCTGTTAAAGGCAAGATCAGTACCCTTGGAGGAATGGATCTGAGAAAGGGACTGTAAACAGGGTGTTTCTAGGAACAATGTTTTTCTGCTAAGAATAACCCTAACAGAAACGCTCCCCTGTCAGGATTATGCAGAAGGTGTGGTAAAGGAGCATCGGACTAACAGATGTAGGTCAACAAGAAATAAACAAGGTAACTTTTTGCCACTGGGAAATGCCCTGAGGGGCCTATCACAGGTCCCCACCTCAAATTCAGTTCAGACCTATCCTGCCATCTTGGAAGAACCAAGGACCTGGGTTCAATTCCCAGCATCCACATGGCAGCTAACAACTGTCTGTAATTCCCAGATCTGACACCCTTACACAGTTATACCTGCAGACAAAACACCAATTCACATAAAATAATAAAATAAATATTTTTTTAAAATCATACTGCTCTGGACAATAGAATAGCTGTAAAAAAGGGAACAAAAAAATCAGGAGAAACCATAAATCAAAACTGATAAAATTAGAAAGGGAAGCTCCCTAAAATAAGGATTGGGGCAGGTCTTATTTTTATCTTTACAGAAAAGTAGAAATACCCATCTTCAAGAAGTCAAAAGACCAGGCAGCAGTAAAAGAGTAAGATGGCGGCTGCCTTAGGTGTTCGTGGAGGGGTCTCTGCATCGGCTTTTGGGCCAGAGGCTCTTACCCCAGACTGGGAAAACTGAGAAGTCTCCACAGGGACCACGATCATGGCTGTGCAGTTAGATGGGGGGTGAGCAGACTCAAGAACGACCACCGGGTCCTACATCACCAACCGAGTGACTGACAAGCTGACCCCTATCCATGACCATGTTTTCTGCTGCCGCTCAGGGTCAGCAGCTGATACCCAAGCAGTAGCTGATGCTGTCACTTAGCAGCTTGGTTTCCACAGTATCGAGCTGAATGAGCCTCGGCTAGTACACATAGCCGCCAGTCTCTTTAAGGAGGTGTGCTACTGATACAGAGATCTGATGGCAGGAATCATCATTGCAGGCTGGGACCCTCAAGAAGGAGGGCAGGTGTTCTTAGTTCCCATGGCGGGCATGATGGTAAGGCAGTCCTTTGCCATTGGGGGTTCCGGGAGCTCACATATCTATGGCTATGTTGATGCCTATCGGGACGGCACGACCAAGAACGAGTGTCTACAGTTCACTGCCAATGCTCTCGCTTTGGCTACGGAAGGGGATGGCTCCAGTGGAGAGGTGAGGGAATCTTCCCTTAGCAAAGCAGAGTTGTTACACTCTGGGAAACCAGGGCAGGACAACCTCACTGGGCTGTTAATATGGGGAAGCCTTTCCCTGAAACAGCATTGTTACCTGTGCTTACTGTGACCTGTGGTAATCAATGGCTCCCGACTGCCTGAATACTTTCCATTGAGCTGTAACTCAGGATTCAGTGGCTCCTAGGGCCTCTTTCCATCTGAGCTACGCTAATACCTACATACATATCAAATAAAGCTCGCCTGAAGATCAGAGGACAGAGCCAGCCACAGTTAGCCATAGAGGTCAGGGAGTGGTGACCCAGGCCTAACACTGGGAGGCAGAGGCAGAGGTCCTTCTGGATCTCTGAGTTCAAGGCCACACTGGGCTACCTGAGACTGAACCAGTTCAAAAGAGAATCAAAGCCAGTGGTGAAGGCACACACCTTTAATCCCAGCATCTGGGATCCCCTGCCTCTGTTACCAGTATTTAGGAAACAGATGCGTCTTCAGTCCCAGCACTGGGAGGTTGGGAAAGGAAGTGATGTGTGGGCAGAGAAAGGGATGTAAGGCAGCGGGAGACAAGATCGGGCCTCCTCCATTTCGGCCTGCGCCCCTATTCGGTCCAGGGGTTCACGGGGACAGGACCCACCCTTCCAGCCTGAGCTGTGGCTGTGGCTTGTTGCTGGTTGCTGTCTCTCTGCTCTTGCAGCTTCTCCCCAATATCTGGCTGCCGGATTTTATTATAAGACTAATTGGGATTTGTGCAGTGTGTCACTCTAAGCACGATGGTGCCGTAGCTCCCAAGATCGAACTCACCGTAACGGGTTTGGCTGCAAGCGCCCTCCCATTTTTGAGGTCCCGGAAACCATTGGCCACGCCCCCTGCCTAAGCTCCGCCCCGAAGCCTTGCGCATGCTTTGTCGGCATTGGTCGCCGTTGACCTTTGCTTCGGAACAAACCATTTTATTTCCCCCTGCGGGGGTAGAGGAGAGCATTCTTCCTGCGGAAGACCGGAAGTCGCTTCTTCGACTTTGAGGACCGTCCGCCGGCGCCTCTCTCCGTGCGCGGACACCCCCCCCTCCACGGCGCTGGTTCCTCCCGGGCTGCTCACGTGGTCGCCACGATGTCTGCGCCCAGGAGACGCGGCGTTCCCCGCAGCAGCTGACCGGTTCTCGGCGTCCGGAGCTCTGTCACCGTGACCGCGAGCTCCCCGACGAGCCCCCGCGGCCGAGAGCGCGGTGAGCAGTGCCGGAAGTGCCTCCGGGGGGACTTCCGCTTTGGGGGAACTGGCTGCGGGGCGTGGGGGGGGCGGAGGCGGAGGGTCCCCGCGACCCTGCCGCTGCGCCCTGGGCCACTTCGCCGCCCGTTCCTGGGATCGCGGGCGCCCAGGCTCGCCTCCGTGTTGCTGCGTGGCCGAGCTTGGCCTGCCCCGTGCTTGATTGACAGCCCGGGTCCCCGAGGTTGGAGGCGTCTGTACTGGGCGGCCATGCCTGCCCCATTAACCCAGGGGCAGCTGGATGACATCAGAGCCCAGACGGCCTTGCAGCTTGCTGAGCCTGTTAGCCCTGTTCGTGAGGCATCTTGAGCATCTTTCCTGGCGTCCAGTTGGCCGACAGGAAGTTCTTAGACCCGTACATGTCTGCTTACACGCTAATTCACACATGAGAGAAAGTGTCTGTGAGGTTGGTGTGTCGTCCTGCGTCTGTCAGGCCAGGCAGCGGACGAAGCCTGTGCCAAGGGAGAGGTCCCGATGAAGGAGAGCCGGGGGGAGGGATAAAGTGTATCTCCCGGGACTTTGAGGGCTGTAGAGGAGTCTCAGGGTAAAGGCAGGCAGCTGTGAGATCCATTTTGCGATGGACAGAGTTTCAGATCTGTCCTCCAAGCTTTCCTGAATGGGTTTGTCCTCGATTCTGGGGTTGAGTCCCAGAAGGCATGGTGGGATCGGGGCATCCTCCAGGACCAGCTCTCAACCGGGTTAGATCAGGTCCCCAGGGCCTGGCTTTTGACTGCTCAGGAGAGTGGAGCCACCACCTGTGATCAAGATGGCTGTGAAGAGCATGCTAGGGCTCTTAATTTCTATCTCGGGGGACGGTGGAGGTGCATGTGGAGGTTTGGGGGAGATCCCAGCTCCTAACATCCATGGCAGGTGTGCACTGGGCTGGGCTTCATTCTCTCTATTCTCTATAGCAGGTTACAGGAACCAGCTCTGGGAGGCGGTCGCCATGGTGACAGAGCAGGAGGTAGAAGCCATAGGGAAGACCCTGGTGGACCCCAAGCAGCCCCTGCAAGCCCGCTTTCGGGCCCTGTTCACACTGCGGGGACTTGGTGGCCCACATGCTATAGCCTGGATCAGTCGGGGCTTTGAGGACAGTTCTGCCCTGCTGAAGCACGAGCTTGCCTACTGCCTGGGCCAGATGCAGGACTCACGTGCTATCCCAGTGCTGGTGGACGTGCTGAGGGACACCAGCCAGGAGCCCATGGTGCGCCACGAGGCAGGTGAGTGAGAGCAGCCCAGCTGTGTGTACCCAGCTCAGTCCCTTAGCCATCCTGGCTTCAATCCACAGTCAAGTGGGAGCCATGAAGAGCTATAAATAGAGTAGTGGGGCACCCATG
Source organism: Sigmodon hispidus (assembly GCA_004025045.1). NCBI lineage: Eukaryota > Metazoa > Chordata > Mammalia > Rodentia > Cricetidae > Sigmodon > Sigmodon hispidus. Next base: position 37,570 of record PVIH01016770.1, read on the forward strand.
TCTCAGGACTGAGCTGGGTCCCAGGAAGCACTCACACCAGCCTGGCCTCTGGGCCTTGGCACACTTGTCTCCTTGGCCCAAAGCCTGTTGTTGGCCATGGGCTCATGAAGACTTTCGTTGGGGTGGCATCTTTTTAGCCCCAGCAGGCCAGTCTGTGGGGTAAGGAGTCAGATTGGCCCACTGGGAGTCTGATGCACAGCTGCTGAGCAACAGGAAAGCCTGTGCTTATTGGCCTGTGTCCTCAGGGGAAGCTCTGGGAGCCATTGGTAACCTCGAAGTTCTAGACCTCCTGAAGCAGTATTCTACTGACCCAGTGGTTGAGGTAAGGAGACTGTCCCCGGGCCTGTGAGACCAGCTCTGGGGTCCTTGACTGGTTGCCAGGGCAACCTCCTGGGAAAGGATGCTGTAGAAGCCCTCCTTACAGCTCTGGGTCCCCAGTCTTGAGAGTCTGACCTCTGCCCTTGTCTGTTCACTGCTGGGGCTGTGACTTGTATCAGCCTTCACCCTTACCCCTCACTCCACCCCCACCCCCACCCCCACCCACCAATCAACTTCCCACCTTGGATCCTCCCCTGTGTACATTTTACACTGTGGCCTTTTGGGTCTGTCCATTATGCCCAGATCCCAGGGTCCCCCAGAAGACCACCAAGGAGTCCAAATCTGAATATAAAAGCAAAGAGCCTTTATTCAAGCGTAAGCTTAGACTCCGTCCAGTGCAGTGGTTAAACTTACCCTCTGGCCATGCTCCGAATACTGGTGCCCAGAGGCCAGAGGTGTTCCCCAGATCTGTGCTGGCCAGAGGCCATGCTCTACTAAGGATGTCCTGCTGGGCACCCTTTCCCAAAGGTGTTGGAGCGTCCCTCTTGTTGATGGCTGAGTAGTACTTGAGTGTGCATGTCTGTCTGTTACTCCTGTGGCCTCTGGCCTTGCTCTTTGGGGCTCCTGTGCATGAGTCTGTACCCGGCCTCCTTCCCTGTCCTCTGCCCCTTGTTCTGCCTATGAGGTCCAGCCCTAGGCCTCTCCACCCAGCCCCTCATGCCCCTGCTCATGCCCCCTTGGTCTCTGTCCAGCCTGAAGCCACTTGCCTGGCTGAAGTTGTGGAAGGGGTGGGCCAGACACACCCCCGTGCTGAGGCCCCATGGCGGCCTTTCCCTACGCCTGCAGGTAGCTGAGACATGCCAGCTGGCTGTTGGCCGTCTGCAGTGGCTGCAGCAGAACCCCGGGGAGGCCGTAAGTGCAGGACCCTACCTCTCAGTGGACCCTGCACCTCCAGCAGCTGAGTGTGATGTGGGCCGGCTGCGGGAGGTCCTGCTGGATGAGGGCCGGCCACTCTTTGACCGGTACCGTGCCATGTTCGCCCTGCGCAATGTGGGTGGCGAGGAGGCGGCCTTGGCCCTGGCTGAAGGTGAGGCTGGACCCGGACTGGGGGGCCTGGGTGGTGATGCCTGAGGGAGGGCAGCAGTGACGCCTGGTGCCTCTGCCTGTGGAAGCCACCTTCTCCCTACCAGGTGCCCTCATGCCTTGGTACCCCATGCACCCCTTAACTGCCCAGCCATTCTGACCTGGTTTTCTACCTCTCCTGCAGGCCTGCGCTGTGGTAGTGCGCTCTTCCGCCATGAGGTGGGCTACGTGCTGGGCCAGCTGCAGCATGAGGCAGCCATAAGTGAGCTGGCAGCCACCTTGGCGAGGACCACAGAGAGCGCCATGGTGCGGCATGAGTGCGCGGAGGCTCTGGGTGCCATCGCCAAGCCTGCCTGCCTGGCTGTGCTGCGGGAGCACGTCACCGACACTGAGCGGGTGGTGCGGGAGAGCTGTGAGGTGGCGCTGGACATGTATGAGCATGAGCACAGCCAGGACTTCCAGTATGCAGACGGACTGGAGCGCCTGCGGCCGGCAGCACCCTGACTCTGCACCCAGAACCTGACCCAGGACTCCGCCATCACATGACTTCCTTCTGTGGCTACGTGTCACCCTGGTCCAGGGCTCTGTGGTCCGTGCTCTGGGGCTGCTTGCCCTGCCTTGTGTGGCACTGTGCCAGCTGTGCCTGTGATTCAGACTTAGGGGTCCAGGCAGCTGTGCAGCCTCGCTGGGTGCAGAATGCTCCTCCTGCTGCTGTCTGTCTGTCTGACTTTGTCTCTGCCTGCTCCAGAGTGGCACTCTGCAGTGTGGAAGCTGCTGAAATTCCGGGAAGGCTGTGGCGTCCCCGGGATTGGTGAATTCTGACTTCGTGGGTTGGGGCAGCATGTGTGGGGCTTCATGTCTGGGCCATCAAGGGGCACAAGCCGATCCCAGGGCTCTGCACAAATAAAATAAGTTATTTTTGACAAGTGGTGGCTCCTGGTGTGTGGGGACAGCAACATGGCCTTGTTTGTTTATGTCTGGCTTTTGTGGGGCACAGAGGAAGGGCTCAGTGGTATAGCTAAGAGACTGTGCTGTGGATTCCTATCCTGGCTCTTAAATCCATGTCACCTGGAAGGCTGGCCTCGCGTCAGTGGCCACCACAGAGACCACTAGCTGAGTGACCCCTGCCTTGGGGCGGTGTCCAGGGAGCCTGCCCAATCAGAGTTCGGCTTTGCCCCCAAGGGAGTACCACTGCTGGACAGATGGGGACAGATGTGCTGTGTGGAGCGGTGACCGGCAGCCAGGCAGGCACTGGCTCCTGGGAGGCAGCTGGGCCTGTGCATGGTCATCCTCCTGCCTCAGTGGTGAGACCACTACCCCTGGCTTTTCCAGGCTCCTATGGTTGCCTGAGGAGCGCTTTAGCCTGAGCTAGCCCCCAGCCCTATGTGTCCTTCAAACATGTGGTACTTCTGTAAGAGCCATTGGCATTTAACTGCTGAGCCAGCCCGCCAGCTTTGCTCGTTCTTTACCAGACTGGGTCCTGTGTACCCCAGGCTGGCCTTGAACTCACCCTGAAGTATAGCAAAGGATGACCCCGGGTCTCCTGCCTCCAGTGCTGTGACAGCAGCTACACACCATCATGCATAGCTCAGGTTGGACTGGCATTCAAGGCGATCCTCCTGCCTCAGATCACAGACGGTGGCCCTCTGTCCAACACTTCCTGGATGGTCCTCAGCACAGAGAGGCAGCCAGCTCTGCTCACTTGTCACTCAGCCCAGACGCCTCCTGTCCATGGGCAGCCTCCCGAGGACCGAGTCCACACGATCTACCTCTTCACCGCACACAGCCTTGGCTTTGCTCTTCCCTGGCCCGACCCTTCTGCCTCTGCCCTCTGCACCTGCAGCCCTCTTGGGAGCCTGAAGCTCATCTACAGACCACAAAGTCCAGTATCTTCTGTCCATGTCAGCTGCAGCACCCGGATGCCCTGGAACGCTGGGTTTTTACAAATGAATGAACCATTGAAGCCAGAGAGGGTGACACCAACTTTTCGTCCCAGGAAAAGTCCCCCTTCTAGGGCCTGGGACCACAGCATGCAGTGGCTCTCGGAACTGGGATTTGAACTCGGATCTCCCTCACCAGTGCTCAGGTGGCTTCATTGCTGCTCCTGTCCTTGTAGACCCTCCAGGGCTCCGCCACCAGCGGCCACCAGAGGGCGCGCGTGAGTGCGCCCTGCCTGCGCCACCCGGGGCCGCTTAGGTGCCACTTTGTCCAGCATGCGCCCCCAGCACCAGGCTGCCCCCGGGTCTTTGCACGGGCCGGGCGTGGGGCAGAGGGCTGGCTCTGCAAAGGTCCCCAGGTCACCCTCACATCTATGAAGCCATCTAGGGAGGGGACCAGACAGATGGGGAGCAGCCGCCTTAATCCTTACAGCTCATCCCCTAATCGCCTTGCGTCGGGCTCCTGTAGAGGGTGTCACCAGCCATGGCGGGGACAGCCACGAGGGACGCTGAGGACTGGAGCCCGGCCCCGGCGATGTACGAGGAGTACCGGCCGCCCCCGCTGGACGCCATCCGCCTGCCTCGCTACGCCTTGTACCTGCTGATGGCCGCCATCCTGGTGGTGGCCGTGGCCTATGCCATCGTTGGCCACCTCATCAAAGACCTGGCTCACGACCTGGCCGGTGAGCCACGCCCCCTGCAGGGATCCATCCCTCCGGACCGGGCTGGGTCGGGGTGGTGTGGGATGGAGGCCTGGGCCAGGGTGGGCGGGGCCGGTGGGCGGGGCCGGCACCAGTGGGCGGGGCTCACTGGTCTCCTTGCCGCAGACTGGGCCTTTGGCCCAAAGCCTGACCAGGAGGAAGGTCCCCGAGAGCTACCCGAGAGCCTGACCACAGAAGACCTGGAAGAGCTGGACCTTCAGCTAGCCATGGCCTGGCGCGGGGAGGAGGACCCTGCCCAGGCTCCTCGCCGCCCCTCCATTGCTTTCCGGGACCCGCCAGTGCAAACTGGCTTTTGGAGGCTGCACTGACCCAGAGGCTGGCCAGGCTGGCAGTTCCCACGCTCCCTGTGTTAGGCTCCCTGTGTGCGTAACATGTCTGTTGTATGACACAGGGTCTGGAAACTCAAAATCTCCCTGCCTCAATTTGAGTGCCGGGATCGCAGATACCACCCCCACTTTATTAAGATAGAGTCTCAGGTAGCCCAGGCTAGCCTTGGACTTGATAGATGACCTTGTCCACCTCCTGATCCTCCCGTGTCCACCTACTGAGTACTATGTAGCATTGGCAGTTCTGAAACTTGCTCTGTAGAGCAGACTGGCAGGCACTCACAGAGATCCTACCTCTGCCTCCAATACTGGGATTACAGGTGCCACCACTGGCTGACAACAAATAAATCTTTAAAAAAGGAAAGTATGGAGCCGGAGAGATGGCTCAGAGGTTAAGAGCACTGACTGTTCTTCCAGAGGATCTGAGTTCAATTCCCAGCAACCACATGGTGGCTCACAACCATCTAGAAAGAGATCTGGTGCCCTCTTCTGTAAAACTGTATACATAATAAATAAACAAATATATATTTAAAAAAAAGAAAAGTATGTCTGACTCTCTCAGTGTCTGCCACCTCCCTCTCTCAGCCTGGTCCCTCACACTCCCCTGTAACTACCACCCCACCCCCAGCTTCTCATAAGCCCAATAGCATAGATGGAAACTGAGGCAGGCTACTGAGAAATGTCTGGGATGTCTCATATCCCAGGAAACTTGCCACACACAGGATGGTGGAGTTCAGCACTACTGGCCTCTCATCCTCAGCTTGAGGATGGAAAGTTCTAGGCCAGCCTGGGCTAAGGAGCAAAAGGACCCACATGTGGTGGCTGCTTCTCCACCTGCCCCCCCCCCAACCTGCCAGCCCTGTCTGGGCTCCTGATGTCCCATCTGGACTGAGACCTCTCTGCACATGGGGGGTTTAATATCTGCCTGCCTGGCTAGTTGGTTCAGGTCCTTGCTGGCTCTGCCTGATGTTATCTGAGGAATTCTAGATTCCATCTGTCACTGAGGGCATATGCAGAGGACATTCAATATATGTTCTCACAGCAATTTTATTTTCGGTTGTGAGCCTGGCGTTTAACAGCTGAGCCATCTCTCCAGCCCTAGCAATTTAAAATCTTTTAGTTTAGGATTGTTCTAAAAAAATATTTCAAGCTGGGAGTGGTGGTGTCTTTAATCCCAGCACTCAGAAGGGCTGAGGCAGGTGGATCTTTATGAGTTTGAGACCAGACACAGACACAAAAAAATCCTGTCATTAAAAAAAAAAAAAAAAAAATCCAAACTGTGTGAATCTGGCCTCGAACTTGTTATGTAGCTGAAGATGACCCCTGAAGTCCTGAGCTCCTTGCATCCACCTCTGAGTGCTAGGATGACAGGCCTATGCCACCCCACCCGGTTTGGGGTGCTGGAATGGAACACAGGGCCTCGTGCACTCTGGGAGAATGCTTTGCTCTCTGAGCTGTGGCCCAAACACAACTTTTTGCTCTGGAGCCCACGCTAGGCCTGGAGCTAGCCATCCTCCTGCCTCAGGAGTGTGTGGGATGACAGGCAAAGGACATCAAAGCCATTTCTTTACCATCTCGTTCACGTGCCCAGGCTGTGGCTGCTCCCGTGATGCCTGGGTGAGGTCCCCCTTTGCTCAGGTGGGGCTCACTATCTAATCAGCTTGGGGCCCAAGGTTAAGGGCAGGAGCAGGAGCGCATCATGGTCTAGATTCCCAGATGCTCAGTGGACAAGTGGCTACCGATCCTGCTTCCCTGACTTGCCAGTCCTGGAGCTGCAAATGCTTGTCTCAGCCACCAAACCTGACTGCCACACCCAGCTGCATGCACTTGTGAGGGCCTGGGATGTCACATCTTTCCAGGGATGCTAGGGACCTGTCACCTGTGGCTGGCTCAGAGCTGCTGCTGGTCTCCAGGGCAGGATGCAAGGCGCAGGAGGGAAAGGACAGTCCAGGTTAATATTAAACCAGCTGCAGACTCTGCCCTCCAGGGCCGCAGGGGCCTGATGCCCAGCCAGGCAAGCACAGGAGGCCAGGCCACAGGTGGATGGCCCCCTCCCCGCCCCGCCTCTGCGCTGTCTTAACCCCACCCGGGCCTCGGGGCGCTCACACAGCAGCTCGACGCCGACCTGTTTCCAGCACACTGGCCATGGACACCCTGGGCAGGCTGCTCTTCCTGGTTGCATTGCTCCTGGCACCCGCCGAGGCTCAGCAGGGTAGGATTGGGGTGCCGAGCCCATCCCAGGTGGGAGTCGGCTGGGGCTGGGGCTAGGAGAAACTGAGGCACGGAGAGGGCGCAAAGATGAGAAAGTGAAGGCACCGGCCAGGATGAGTGCTCCCCAGAGCCCGTGCTCCTCCTTAGCACCCTTCTCTCCTCTCGGAGCACCAAGGCTGACATGAAGGCACTTCCCAAGTTGGTCCTCTGAGCCCCTTAGGGAGCCTCTGAGAGACCCCCAGGCGTTTCTCTGAAAGCCCCACCATCCAGGAGCCCCTCTTCCTCCCCAGGCCCCTGACAGCTATTGGCCCCTCCTCCCCGCAGGCC
>PVIH01016771.1:0-44394 GCA_004025045.1 Sigmodon hispidus
AAAAAAAAAAAAAAAAAAAAAAAAAAAAAAAAAAAAAAAAAAAAAAAAAAAAAAAAAAAAAAAAAAAAAAAGAAAAAAAGAAAGGCAGCTGGGGCTAAGGCATAAGTCTTTTGGAATCTTCGTTGTTCTGAAGAGTTAGAGGATGATTTAGACAGACAATGGTTGGGAACTGAGGACAACACACCAGACTTTCCAATGGGAGTGGTATATGGGCAGAAGGAAAGCTTTTACCCAGAAAGAATATTGTGTTAGTTACTTATTTACTGCAGTGACAAAACCTAACAAAAGCATGTAAGGAAGAGAAGGTTTGTTTTGGCTTACAGTCTGAGGAGGCACCGTCCATCAAAGCTGTCACTTTGCATCCCCAGTCTGAAAGCAGAGAGGGTGAAAGATGGCGCCTGGGTTGCTTTCTCTTAGCTGTTTTTCTGTTTTTGTATTCTTTGGTAGTGTTAGAGATTAAACCGAGAGCCTTACAACATTCTGCATAAGTACTCTGCCACTGTGCTACATCTCTGTGTTCTCTCTTTTCCACTCAACCTAGGACCCAGCCTAGGGAATGCTGTCACCCATATTCTGGGTAGGCCTTTCCTCCTTAGAACTCTCTGGAAACACCTGCAGGCATACTTAGTGTGTGTCTAGTCAGGTTACAATGAAGGTGAACCATCACAAATGCACCATCCTTTCTAGTCTTATCTTGAGTTTGTCAAACTGACCAAGTGAAAGAGTTTACCTTTCATTTATCTTTGATGATATCAACAGCCCTTTCCTGTCCAGACTGGATGCTTATTATTTGCTTACAGCAAATACTTTATTGCCTAGACTCACATGTATGAATTTTTCTCTGCCTTCACACCTTGTCTTGTTAATCCCAAAGATGGAAGGAGAAAGACACTAATTCAAATCATCATGGCCAAATTAATTAAATAACGCAATTCATTTTAAAAAGTTTTACGTAGGCTGCCTCCCCCTATGTCTAGGTTTGAGAGGTCAGCATCAGATATGAAGAAAACAAGGCTTTTACAGCTCAGGGGTAGAGGTTTCCAAATGGGAGATTTGGCAGGCAAAATAAACATGGTTCCAGGGACCAGAATATAAGCATAAAAAGTTAGTCATAATGATCTCCTGAAACAAAGACATGATTGTGATCATAACGACAGGTAGTAATAACAAGGTAGCCATGACATTTTAAAGGTAGGGTTGAACGATAGTTATTAACTTTTTGAAAAAAATATGTCATTCCTGGGAGAGGCAGTATAGAACCATTTGTAGCTAAGATTACAAGTGAGGAATAGCCTAATCCTTGAGAAAGAGAAGTTGAATCATAAACAAGAATGAACCTAGTTTGTCTTTACTCTAAAATGGCTTTTAAGTCTCAGATGGAATCAGGCTGGTTCTTCAGTCTCTCTAGATTTATATCTGGTTTGGTTGCTAGGTACCAGGTGCATAAAGAAATGTATATAATTATTATTTTTATATGTATGTGTGCTTTTCCTGTATGTATAGCTGTATACCACACATGCATGCAGTGCACATAGAGACCAGAAGAAGGCATAAGATTCCGTGTAATTGGAGGTATAGACAGTTGTGAGCCATGATGTGGTTGCTTTGTCCTCTGGAAGATCAACCAGTGCTTTTAATTGGTGAGCCATCTTTCCAGCCCATCAAAAAAACTTTTGTTTTGTTTTTTGTTAGCTTGTTGATACAGAGTCTTCTATGTAGTCCTTGCTGTCCTAGAACTCACTATTGTAGACCAAGCTGGCCTCAAACTCACAGTTTCTCCTGTGTCTGCCTCTCAAATGCTGAGATTAAAGGTGTATGCCACCACACCTGACCATAAAAAAAATTGATTGTGAAATTAAATAGTAAGTACCTATTTTATTCAGTTACATCTTTTCCTAATAATTTTTTAAACAATCTGATATGGGGAAACTTGACAAGTGATACAGGAAGAAAAGAAACCACTTATAATCTCAGTGCCTGAAGATAGCTTGCATGAGTATCATGGGTTATTGGTATCATTCATAGGGATGTTTTTTAAATCTTAAAAACCATTCATTGTTCTAGGCATAGTGGTAAATGCTTTTAATCCCAACATCTGGGGGCAAGCAGACACATCTCTGTGAGTCTGAGACCAGCCTGGTCTACATAGTGAGTTCTAGTCCAACCAGAATTACATGATGAGCCCTTCTTTCAAAAATCAAACAAACAAAACATTCATTGCATAATCCTGTTTTCTTCTCATAAGATAGAAGCACACAGGGCTAGAAAGATAGATAGGGGTTAGGAGCCAATGTTGCTCTTTTAAAGATCTGAGCTTCATTCCTGCACTCATGTTAGGAGGCTCACAATGCCTGTAGCTCAAACTGTAGGACAGATCATGCCTCGATCTTTCACTCTCCAACAGGCAGCTGCACTCATACACACATACCCACACATATATGCACAAAGTTAAAATCAAAACAAATAAATCATTTTATAGATAGATAGAACCATACTACATAAGCTTTGCTGACTGTGTAGAAACAAGTAACATGGTCCAAGCACTGCAGGGCCCAGGCAACCCCAGCATTAAGTGTATAAAGATGCTTATGGAAGTGATCAGGCCAGGCACACTCTTTCACTATGGCAGTTACAACCATCTAAAACCAATCCAGTGTCTTAAGCCTTAGCCTCTGACTTCCCTCAAGCACAACATTCAGCACCAGTGCATGTATAAGCTTCTTTGTGGATGGTAATTCTGGCTTCTTTGCACCCTTTTTCCTACTGGCAGTGGGACAAGAGAAGACTTATAATACAGAAGTCTATGAGAACCAAAGTCACAACGAAGAAACATCTGTACTTCTGAGTTTATTTTTTGCTATGACACTGGAGAGGGGTTCATTTGGGTCTTGCCTCAGCCTCCTCCCATCCCTTGTAAGCACCTCCAACCATCCCCAGATAAGGGTGACAACAATAAGCAGAGAGAATCAAAGCCTTGTGTAGTGAAGATAAGCACATCATTAGAGAGCTTGGCTATTTTTAACACTGCAAGCAAAAAAAGTGCATATCATGGTAGCTAAATGTGCATCTCACATCACAGGCACCCTCCACCTCAGATAGCTACAGTGCCACATCCATCACACTCCCCAATTTACTCACAGTGTCCCCACATATTGTGAGGAGATGCTCTGTTGCCAAAAAGATGAACCCAGGATAGATATTCCATAGGGTTGCCTGAAAACAGAAATTGAATATTCTTTTCCTTGCTTCTAAAAAATAGAGGGAAATGTGACTCAAGTTGGTAGGTTCCAACATAACATGCATGAAGTCCCAGGTTTGAATCCCCAGCATGTCTATAATCTTGGCAATTAGAAAGTAAAAACAGAAAGCTCAGGTGTTCAAGATCATCCTCTGGTGAGGAGTTTGAGGCCATCCTGAGCTACAAGAGAGACTCAGCTCCCACCCCCAAATGAAGTAATAGGAGAAAGTAGACACATTAACTCTCAATCATGGTGATTGGAAGGGTAAAAAGGCCTCCTACTTTTTCTGTCAACTTCTTTTTTTTTTTTTTAAACACTTTTATTTATTTATTTGCCTTGGTGTTTTGCCTGGAACTGGAACTACAGACGGTTGTTAGCTGCCATGTGGGTGCTGGGAATCGAACCCAGGTCCTCTGGAAGAGCAGACGGTGCTCTTAACCGCTGAGCCATCTCTCCAGCCCCTTCTGTCAACTTCTTATAAGTCAATACTGTTGGCTGAACAGTTAATAATTTACCCTCAGTTCATATCCTACTCATGCCAACCCATTTCTATGCACATTTGACCACATGTTCTTAAGTAATGTGTCTTGTCGTAAGTTGGATGGGGTGGAGATTCAAAGAAGGTGGCGGGACTCTGGAGGAGACAACTGAGAGGTTGAAAGAAGCAGCCAAGACAACGCCATGAGGGGTGTAAAGTACTGGGCATCTTGAAAAATGTCTCTATTCAAGGGTGGATAGCAAGTGCTTCTGAGCTTATTGATATTGCCAATGTTGTCTGGGCGCTGAAAACAACTGAGAAGTCCATTTCTGCCCTGACTGTGAGGATGGGCATAATCTCCATTATTGTTCTTTGAGTCTTCATGAAGTTGGCTTCCAGATTTAATTTACTAAAACTAATATAAACCACAGTAAAGGGAGTTTATGTCAAGCCGAAAGTAACTGTGAGTTATCTGCTGCATGCAGACCCTTATGACTCACTAAAGAAGACAGAAAGAAAATGACTTTTTGACTCTTTGGGGACTTCTGCCATTGAGAACGCAGTGAAGACATGTCTACACAACTTTGCAACAAAAACTAGTGCCTGGCTAAAGAGAGGACAATAGCCCTGTCCATAGACTTGACTCAGATCCGATATGTGCTAACCCACATCAGGAGCATCAATAGCTTCCCTGAGTCTTGGTTTCTTTCTTGAAGAGATGAAAAGGTCATGAAAGGCAGGGTTGACATATATGAGCCTGTTTCTTGTTCCAAACACCTTTTTAAAAAAAAGATTCTTGGACTCTCAGGAGACTTCCCTGACTATAACAGAAAATATGTGACAAGAAGTTATGGCCCTCGTGTTGATGAAGGTGTGACCATGTAAGACTCTGGAGGCCAGACAACATTCTGGGCTCTACCCAAACCCTTTACAAGAAACAAGAACCTTTGGTATGATTATGAGAGACTCAGTGTGAGGATGCTGTGTATATGAGGAGAACATGGTGCATAGAGAGAGCCATGTAGTTTTTTTCTCAGGGCCTTTGACTTAGGCTCCCAAGCACTATTAGGACATTTCCCCCCAAGGGTCTCACTGTCTTTCCTTTCACTGGCCTATTGTGCTTTTCTTTATGAAGCTGTCTTGCACTCAGCACAGAGGCAAATTACTTGTGCAAAGTTCTTACAAATACTTCGGAGAGTTAAGACTTCCCAAAACTAGTTTAGCTTATGTCTACATGTTCTCTTCCATTACAGAAGTCACAGAAAACCTGAAGTCAGTCTTGCTGGTAATCTTCAAAACCTTTGATGGCCTGACACAATTATATCCAGCCCCTAGGACCTGCACTAATTCTATTCATGTTTGCCAAACTTGCTCATTTTCTGTACATTAGGCCCCTCCCTTGGGAAGTAAGAAGGAATTATAAATTCTTATACAGGGCTGGAGAGATGGCTCTGTGAATAGAAGTGTTTGCTGTGCAATCAGAGGACCTGTGTTCCAACCTACAAGACCCAGGGAAAATGCCAGGCATCGCTGTTTGTCTATAACCCTTGCACTGACAGAGACAAGTAAATCCCGGAAGCTTGCTGGAAAGCCATCCTGAACAAATAATGAATTTTAGGTTCAATGAGAGACCCTCTCTTAAGTGAGTGAGGAAAAGATGGATAAAGGATGACACTTGAGTCTTTCTCCACTTCCTGGATGAGCATGCACACTCTGTGATTTGTTACACATGTGTACACACAACACACATATACACCATACCATGCATGCGTGTATGTGCACAACACACACACACACACACACACACACACATGCCTACTCACATACATAAACACCAATAAAAACATTCAAAAAGAAAAAAGAAAGAAATTATTAGCTAAGTGTGGTAATACACACCTTTAATTTTAGTATTCAGGAGGCAGAGGCAAGCAGATCTCTGTGAATTTAAGAACAGCCTGATCTGATCTACATAGTGAGTTCCAGACCATCCAGGGCTACATAGTGAGACCCTGTTTTTAAAACAGAAGGATGGAATGGATGAAGGGATTCTTGTCTCAATTTTGTTGCTTATTGTCTATGGACTCTGGGCAAGCACCTTTGTTCTTCCTTGGAGGTTGAGTGACATGCCCTCCCTTTTGAATGGACTAAGTACATGCTTCCAAAGTATGTGCCCTCTTTTCCAGAGAAACTCTACAACTCAGACACTGATGAAAAATAAATAGCTGTGCAATAAAGAGGAGTTTAGACATCATTTAAGCCAGTGGTTTTCCTGTTTGGTACCCTGACTTGAAGAGTATAGTGCCTAGGACCACTTGCAGATTTGACTCAGGAATTCTGAGTGAATTTGAGTGCTAAACTGAGATTAACCAACCCCTGACTGACTGAAGACACAGAAGCACTGGCTTAAGCCTTTCCTGAGGTCAGTAACATGTCAACCCAATGTCTTCCGTCATAGAGCTCTATGGGCTGGAGCTCATATTCATGACTGTAAGGTTTGCTTCAAACAAAATTGTGGAACAGATGAGATCTGTCCTTGCCTCCCATCCACCAGCTCCCTCTTCATCTCTCAGTGTCCTGAACCCTAGGAGAACAGATACCCTGGACCTTGTCCTTAATTGGGGACAAGGACCTTGTTCTCTCTCTTTCCCTTCTCGTCCTAGAGAAGGCTCTAGAAATACCTTCAGAATATCATCCTGGCTAGATACTTTTTCATCTTCAAGTCTTGGCTCTGCTTTTTCCCTGAGGAAAGTGTCTGTCTATTTGGCTATGAGCATGGGACTCTGCAGCCTGGGGCTTTTCCAGAGAAACTCTACAAAGCCCAGATGAGTATTTAAAGGTCAGCTGGGCTTCCCCAGGGCGCCAGCTCTCTCCCAAGGGGATTAGATGAAAATAAGTTATGTTTAGCTGGTGTCTACTTGCCTGCCCCCAAACTTGCTTTCAAGTGATCACAGAGATTCATTCTCCAGTACTTCTCCTACAACCACAGAACAGGGTCCTCTAGCTATTTTGAGAGCCCCAGCTGCCAAAGTGCTACCGATATCAATAAACTTCAAATAAGGTATCATGCTTTGGCTTTAGCAGTATAGCCCATATTCTCTCTGCACACACATACTCACAGACAGACAGATACATGTTTCTGTGCCCAAAGATCACAGAGCCTGTCTCCTTTAAAGGTGTCCTCAAGGCCTTCCTGTGCCCCACACAAACATAATAGATAAAGTCAGCAAAAATCCTTAAACCCTTGGTCATTTGTCATTTTCCAAAGTCCCTACGTTTGGTTTTTTTTCTTTCACAATGTGTCCAGCAGCCTGAGTGAGCCAAATGCTCCCCTTTCGAGCTACCAGACTCAGCAGGTTCAGAAAAATTACCCCTAAATCGATTGCTATCTAGTGGAGGGAACTAACAGAACTTTCCAGAAGGAAGAAGCAAATGGGTCAGAACATCTCATATTTTAAATAGTTGTAAAATTGATGAAATTCCAAATGAATGTGCATCTGAGTTTGGTAACTATACCCAGAGTTTTGGGAAGCTAATAGAAGGACCTCAAGTCAGCAGGAAGTCATTTTCTACACAAGTCAAAAGGGAGATCTGAAACAGACCTCCACCCCAACCTCAACCCTTGTTGTGAATCACAAGACCATTTGCAGGAAGACACTAGTTAATGAAATGGCCGTCTTCCTTACTCAGGCCCACCAGCAAGTGCTTGGGCATGATTAGCTGCAAGCCCAGCGTTGTTACTGGGGAAAGTAGAAAAGGCTAACAATGACAGTGTTCATCGTGGGATGTGACTACAAGAAATTTTGTTAATGCCACCTCTGAGCTGCCATTTCAACTGTCGAAGTTGGGCCAGCCTGAATCACTGTTACCATGGCAACTGGAAGTCAGTATGCTGCTTTTCATAGATGGGGATGGTACCTCTGCATTTACTGTTGCTGAGAGAAGTGCAGGTATTTTATTTATAGCCGAGCCGTGGAGAGTTGAATTTGGTAGTCCTTTTGAGAAATGTGGTCCTTAAACAACAGCAGAAATCCTTTTGAAGCACTGAAAAATGTGTTTTGATGGAAAGGCATCTCGGCTCAAAGCTTCGTGTTCCTAAGTCATAATGGCTTCCAGGCTGGTGAAATTTTAATACTCTGCTCCTTGCTGAGAGAGATTTGATATATGAGATTTTTAAACAACTTAGCCTCAGCAATGAGATGAGAAAGACAAAGAGATGGAACAGTGGTGAACTTCAAAATGACTTATAGAAAACATTCACAAGACTTGGGCTGTTATGTTAATGATAGGTTGGATTTGTGATTTTTTAAAATAAGTGGCCTATTAATTTTTATTTGAATTCAAACATTTTCTTGATGGAAGAAAATCCTTAGCTGAGAATTATGGCAAAATAAAAAAACTGCCAGATGTCAAAGTAATAGCTAGAATAATAGAGATTTGCCATTGCTAGTTTAGTTAATATATTTACCCTTCTAGCTTAGGAAAAGAGCCTAATATTGACATTGGAATGAAATTAACCTAACCTTCCCATTGCTATTCTAGCAATGCATTTTTGAAAATATATAAAATTGATCACCACCTTTTATATCAAAAAGTAAAATCCAATTCAGCAGAGGTAGAAACTTCCCTGAACAGACAAGAAGCTAACAAGAGTAGATTAGAGAAATTACTAAACAAAAAGAATATTAACATTAGTGTAATTCAGGACCACATAAGACCAAATCGCTCTTTTAAGGGAGGTTTCCTTCAGGCAAAGTATTTTTCCATAACACAGATGAGCAAAAGGAGAAAGGAACGGGGAAAGAAAATGCTGCAAGTGTGAGAGACTGTGTGTGTGTAGGGGGTAGGGGTGGGGAGCAGATGGGATCTCAACTTTGAATTCATCTTCACTGTGAAGACAAAATTACTCTAAAAAACAAAATCCTAGGTCAGGCAGGAAGATACATGCCTGTCATCCCAACCCTTGGGAAGAGAGGGTTGCTGCAAGTTAAAGGCTAGCCTGGGCTACAGTGAGCTTCAAACCTTGCTGCTACAGTATGAGATCCAGTCAATAGAAACATTTCTCTATAGTAATAATCAAATCAAAAACTCTATAATCTAAAACAATGTCAGTAACTGGCAGATGAACAGTTTGGATAATATGAAGCAGGAGAAGAAAAAAGAACCGCAGGCTGCTTCACTCTGTAGATGTATAAGCTCTATATCTAGGTTCTGATTGAAAAAGTTACCTAAAACCTGAGGGGACTATTCCATCCGAATAGCATATGTCCCAAGTAGATGGAGTGAGTCTCAGTCTAGGTACTGACCTAATCCCCAGGATGAGCAGCACCCAAAACCTCCAACAACTAGACATTCCCTCCACTGAGCATCACCTTTGGATGGCTCCTTGCCACCTTGCATGCATTATTTTCTCTTGGCTGTGATTAAAGTTCTGACAAGAATTGATTTAAGAAAGGAGGGCTTATTTGGCCATTTGAGGATGTAGCCCATCATGAAGAAAAGATCATGGTAACAAGAGCAGCCTAAGCTGTGACAGCAGGAGTGACAGAGAGTGCTTGCTCACACCTCTGTAGTATGTAGATATGGCAGGCTGTCAGCCTTGGGACCCACCATACAGAGACTCACTTTCTCTAGCTAATCCCCACCTCACCAGATAGCACCACCAACTGGGAATCATATGTTCAAACATATTATTATGTGAGAGATACTTACCTCTAATCCATAGCACACCAGGCCCTAGAAAAAGAGGTAAATCACAAAGATTTTGCTTTCAAATGGTTGCTTAGAAAGGAAAACACACCAATTTCCAATATGGCTGAAGAAGACTAGAAGAATTACCCTTGTTTTATGTGAAAGTTTTAAGTATCAGCATATACACAAAATAATGAGCAAGATCAAAAGAACCAGCATGTTGTCTGCAAGTGGGCTCAGAATGAAACAGACCATGCAAAGTAGGGGGCACAGGCTCATTTTTTGTGTTCATTTCCATGACTGTAATGAAATACCTAACATATTAAATTAACAGGAGAACGTTTTTATCTGGACTATCGTTTCAGAGGTCTCAATCAATTGCCTTTATGACTTTTAGTCCCAAGGCAAGATAGCTGATGATGGCAGAGTGTCTGACAAAGTCAGAACTATAGGAGATTGAGATACCAGAATTCTCTTCAAGGACACCAATAACCTAAAAACCTCCCACTGAGTCCTACCACTTATGTACTATCCCTTCAAGCTAAGGAGCCAGTCCTTCACACATGCACATAGGAAAGGCAGTTCAGATTCAAACTTTAGTGCCCTTGAAGAAACTAAACAGGAACAAGTTTTTCATGGTGACTTGATCCCAGTATAACACACTCTAAGTCACTGACAGGGATATCAAATACATCTTGAGGGCTTTTGGAACTAGGTGATAAAACCATGAAAAGGAAAGAAAAGGTAGAGTTGACTTAAATCAATAAATAAAAGACAATGAGTGCAGAAATAATATGTGTTTAAAAAAAACAATAATTAAAAAAAATGCCAGACATGATAATGCACACCTTTAATCCCAGGCAAGAGGATCTATGTGAGTTCAAGGCCAGCTTGGTCTACAAAGTGAGTTCCATGACAGCCATGGCTACACAGTGAAACCCTCTTGCAAAAAGGAAAAAGAAAGAAACAAAAGAAAGAGAGAAAGAGAAAAGAAAGACTTGTTGAAATGAAACACACACACACACACATGCACGCACAAACTATTCATAAGATCCCAGTGAACTCAAATCATAGACAGGAAATAAAAGGTAGAAAGAGAATCTGCAAGCTGCAAAGGCACTCAAATACTGTTCCCTGAAGTCTGCTATCAAAGACCCTGGGTGCAGACTCTCACAAACGGAAAAGAAGGCTTAAAACATGCTGTAAGAAAATTTCTGGAAAACAAAAAAGAGGCAAATACATTCTAATAATTATAATATAGCAAGCTCAAAACACAAACATGGTTCAGTTAAGCTGTTAAACCCCAAGGATGAAGAAGTCATTCTTCAAACCAGAATAAGCAAGTTTCCTTCAGGGAAAAAAATCACCCCGCTGGGCTCAGATCCAAAGCAATGCTCTCAGAAAATGGGAGCAGGGCTGGGGAGACAGCCAGGCAGTAAAGGTTGTCTGGTATTTCTGTGCAACTTCAATCGTTGAAACATCCTGCCTTAAAGGAAGAAAAACATCCCAATAAGGCTGGGACATGATTCAGTTGGTAAATAGCCTACCATGCAAACATGAGGACCTGGATTTGGATCCCTAGCACCCAATTAAATAGCTGGACATAGTAGCTGCGCCCACAACCCTAGCCCTGTTGGGGAAGGGATGCTGGTTAGAAGCTAAGAGACAAATCCTTGAAGATTATTGGCCACCAGCCTCTCTAAGGAGCATCGGGTTCAGTGAGAAACCCCTGCCTCAACAAATAAAGAGCAATAGAGGAAGACACCCAACATTCACCTTGAGCCTTCATACACTTATGCATGTATGTGCACACGGACCCATACCCTCATATACCACATACACATATAACACCACACACTAGTTGCTTTCACTTACTAAAACAGTGATTTGACTTTTCTTAAAATAAAAATATTATGCTAAGTAGCTAAGGTTAACTAGATGGTATAGATACTTAAAATTATTTTTCTTAGTCTACTTAATTAGAACTATTTAAATATGAATAAGAGATGAGGAAAAGATGACTGTATAACCCAGAACATTCTCACCTGTACAAGTCCTTTGTGTTGGGGTGGAAGGACTGGGGAGGGAATCCAGGTGACCAGGTCTCAATAAGATACATTCTGAAAACTTTGATGGCTGAACTTTTTTCTTTTTCTTTAAGGCAGCATATCACCATGTAATCCTGGCTGGCCTGGAACTTGCTTTCTATGTAGATCAGGTTGGCCTCAAACTTACAGAGATGGGCCTGTCTCTGCCCTGTAAGCACTGGGCTTTAAAGTATATATTCCCATGCTCAGCCATAAGTCAAGCTTTTTAAATAACTTGAGCAAGAGATATAATTTATATATCCTAATAGTCACACTTATAGAAAATATAGATTCTAAAGGTTCTAATATAGTCAGAAAGATGTGAAATTCATCAACTCTGTCTGATTGGAAAACAAACAAACCCCACCCCTGTGCATATGCATGTGGGGGGTAGGGAGAGAGTGAGACAGACAGAAAGATTATATGGATACATATGGCTAGATATATGGGTAAAGATGCCTATGGAGGCCAGAGTCAGCCACAGGTGTCGTTTCTCCCAGGAACCATCCATCTTGTTTTCTGAGACATTTCACTGGCCTAGAGCTCTCCAAGTATGCTAGACTGGGATAGTGAGCCTCGGAGACCTGCCAGTCTCTGCCTCCCAGACTCTGGGATTTCAAGTGAGTGCCACCATGCCCGGCCTTTTCACATGTGTTCTGAGCCTGACTCTGGTCCTTCTGCTTGCACAGCTATTGCTTTACCAAGTGAGTCATCACCCAGCCTTAATTGCAGAGCATTTTCATCAACCACAAAAGAAGTCCTCTGTGGTCTGTCAGCAATTTCCTCCTCACTCCCCGCTCCCCAGCTCCTGCCACCCATCAGTCTCCTATCTCTATAGATCTGCCTATTCTGGACATTTCTTATAAATGAGATCACACAGGCATGCTCTTTTTGTGACTGGCTCCAGTCACTCAGCATAATGTTTTGAAGCCTTGCCTATGTCACTGCCTGTGACAGCACTTTGTTTTAAAAGCTGCATAATACACCATCTCGTGGCTAAGTCATTTTTTTTTTAAATCTGTTTATTAATTGATGGACATTTGGTTGTTTTCACATTTTGGCTATTATAAATAATGACGGTGTGAATGTGCATTTACAAGTTTTTATGTGAACGTATGTTTGCCTACTTCATGGTTATATTCACTGCTGAGGTGGAAGGGATGGATGAACGATATGTTGGATATTTGTTTAGAGCCCAAACATTGAAACCACTGCCCTCTTTTCTGTTTGCAGGCAGAAATGGTACACAGTGCTTTCCAGGCCCAGCGTGCTTTTCTCCTAATGGCCTCTCAGTACCAGCAACCCCAGGAGGTAAGAGAGATCATACAAACAGGACTACCTCGGGAGAGGGAAGGGTGAGACATCCGATAGGAGACCAGAAGAGTCATTTTGTTCAATGCTATCTCTAATCTAGGTCACAATACAGCATCTCTCCTTCTTTATAGCCATGGTATAATGTAATATATATAGTGACAAGTTTATGTGTGTATATCTGTGTGTGTGTGATGCCTGGGACAAAAGCCTCTATACTATATCTTATTACAGATAAATTATGACTATGACCAAGTACATACAAAGACAATAGACATCACCACTTTGAAGATCAATTTACATATGATACCTGCATCTTGTTCTTTCCTATTTTCACGATGAAGAAAAAGCATGCCCTAATTTTGGTTCCAAATTTGCATTACCTTATTGACAGGCTACTGGTCTTGGATTCTCTGGAAATCCTTAGTGTGGGATTGGTGGCTTTTGCATCCGAAGTAGCATGAGATGTGGACTCAGTGCTTCCCCGTGCCCAGTGCTGGCCATGGCTAGGGAATATCACTACAGTTTCTGACTCCCTGGATTTTGAATATGGTCTGAGAGTTAGTGCCATTCAATAAGCTCCTGAGTGATGCCTGGCTATAATATAATAATTAGAAATTTTGTGAGTCTGCAAGGACATGTATGTATCCCACAGTGCCATTCTCTGCCACAGAAATGTAGGTTAACTTTTCTTAAAGATATTTAGAAGGACTGGGCAAGTGGCAAGCAGGGGAAACGGAGGCTAGTTCCCAGAACCCATGTAAAAAATGATTATGGTGTTGTACACTTGTAATCTTAGCTCTGAGAAGCTGAAATGGCTCACCGGCCAGCCAGGCTACCCTGATCTACAAATTCTAGGGCAATAAAAAACAGTCTCCAAAAAAGTGAATAACACCTGAAAAGCAACATGTGATAATGTCCTCTGACCTCCAACAGATGCACACACATAAATAGTCAAAGATAATAGAGGATTTACTGCTCACTGCAACAGTACTACTGTCCATATGGTAATTTTGATAACTTCAATCCATCTTAATGGTTAAGAGTAAATCTTAATGTGCAAGTGAGTAAAAAAAGATAAGAGCAGATCAGATGTTAAGAAAAGTGATGGTCATGAAAGTGTTTTCCATTTTCCAGTACATCATGTAAATACAACCTTTCCTCATTCTCTACACCCAGGTGCTACCACCAGCAGCCAGACTGCCAGCATAGCATCATTGCAATGTCTGTATTCCCTTCACCAACTGTTCATAATAACATTTTAACCAGGCCCATTATGTAATAATTAAATTGTTCAGTAAAATGTAGATCTATTAACAGCTATCAGGAGATGAGAAAGGAATACTTGTTCTTCTGATTTTCTTGTATCTAAGGTTTGTTAACAATTATATCAGTAAAAAAGAAAATTTGAATATCCTTATGGCAAAGTAGTTCAAAGGCAATCGTTTCTTTTGACTTTTAAAGAAAGTTCCTAAAATCAAAACATTTGTACTGAGCACAGTCCTGAGACTCTAGGACTTGGCCTTCTGGGAACAGCATTAGCTTCCTTTAAAGTAGCAGCTGAGACCCTCAACCCTCTCTAGAGTCCTTTCCTGCCTTGATTTCCCAGGGGTGGGCTATGCAGATGGAGTAACCTGGAAATTTTTCATATAAAAAGATGAATTTAATTTTTCATGCAATATATTTTGATCATATTCTTTCCCCAACACTCCCCCCTCCTCTCCACTCACCCAATGTCTTCATGTCCCCCCCTCTATCAAAATAAAAATGGAAAATCAAAACAAAATCAATAAGACAAAAAAATACCAAAACAAAAGCATACAAAGCTAGCACCCAGGGGCATTCCACCAGAGAAAATGGATTTTCCCTTTCTCAGCAGACATAACTACGAATAACTTCTTGGTAAAGAGTGGGACTCTGTCCATGTCCCTCCCTGATGCTGGGATTTTTCCTGATTTGAACTCATGAAGGTCTTGTGCTTTTTTAAAAAAAGAGGAAAATTTTAGTTACGTACTTTTCTTGTTACTGTCACAAAACGGATGACAAAGACAACTTAAGGAAGAAGCCATTATTGGGGCTCCCGGCTCCCAGGCTACGGGTAAAGCCATCATCACAGCAGGGGAGGCGGGATCACGAGGGAGGTGGTCACTTGTATCCACAGTGGGGGAGGAAGAGAGATAAATACTGATGCTTAGAAAGCTTCTCCTTTTGATTCTGTCTGGGATCCCAGCCCATAGTGTCACCCACATTCAGAGCAGCACTTCCCTCCTCAGTTAGATCTCTCTAGAAATGCCCTCACAGGGACTTGGTCCTACCTCAACTGGCTATGCCAGACTACATTGACTCACCTTGGGATTCACCTTCCTTGCCCTCTCTGGGAGTGGGGGGGGCAGAGGAGAGGAGGGGAGAGGCTGGGGGAGGGCTAGGAGAAGGGGCTGGAGGGGGAGGAGTAGTGGGTATAAGAAAAAACATAAATAAAATAAAAAATAAACTTAAAGAATATTAAACCTTAAAAAAAAAGGAAAAAAACACCCTCACAGACACACCCAGAGATGTATCACCAGGTGATTCCAAATTTAGTCAAGTTGACCTTGAGGATTAACCATCACGTGCCAATGTGTGGTTTCCACCCCAAGGAATTCCTACTTCCTTGGTCTGAGGAATGGTCTTAGTTTTAGTATTAGGGTTCCACCAAGTGATTCTACCTTGTAAACAGAGTTGAATACCCTTCTGAGATGGCTGTGCCTCTTCCTTCTGTGTAAAAGAAGCTCCCACAAAGCCTGCATGGATCTGAAAGCATGAGAATCATCTAGGATCCAATCTAGATGACCTTTACTCCTTGGCCACTCTACCCCAGCTTTGCAAAAGAGGAAAGTGGAAATGCCTTCTAGACTCATGTCTTGGCCTGCCTTCTTTGAAGTGGGAGAAGTAGCCTCTGTTGAGTCCAAGGTAGAGGAAGAACAGGCTTTTCTCCCTGGCACTCGACTTCATGGGTGCACTAAGCCTAGAACAAGAATCCTTTCCATTGGCCTTGCTACTTTGCACTGGAAAAATCTCACTCTATAAATAGAACTGATGAGCAAATGTGGCGCTTGAATGTAGTTTGGTGGTAGACATGTGTTTAACAAGAGTGAGGCGCTGGGTTCACCATCTAACACAAAAAGAAGGAACAAGAGATAAGTCTCCATGAGCTGATACACTGGGACTATGACATTCCATGATGAGCCATGGTCAAGGATGCTGGCTTAGTGTACTGGGTATGGCATCTACAATTTTCCCATCTTGTTCCACTGTATTCTAGATAGAAATAAGGTTTCAAGGGAGTTATGCATTAAAATTAGCTTTTTAGGGTTAGGGTTAGGGTTAGGGGGAGCTTTGGTTCCCTAACTCCTAGTGCAGCAAGGCCCAACAGGATCAATAAGTAAAATGGAAAGCTAGGTATAGCCCTAAGTTTCTGGCCCAGCCTAGCCCCAAGGTCCGGACCCACAGCCACTTATAAAATAATTATTCAGAGGCTAATGTTAATTACAAACTGTTTGGTCTATGGCTCAGGCTCATTACCAATTAGCTGTTACAACTCAACCCTTTTCTATTAATCTATTGTATTACCATGTGGCTCCGTGGCTTTACCTGTGTTCCCATTAGCAGCCTGCAGCTTCTCCTTGACTCCGCCCTTCTTCTCTATCTCTGCTTGGCATTTCCTGTCTGTCTCTAAGCTTCCTTGCCATAGGCCAAAGCAGCTTCTTTATTAACCAATGGTGATAAAGCATATTCTCAGTGTACAGAAAGACATCCCACATCAGCTGGGGTTTTTGTTTGGTTGGTTGGTTTGGGGTTTGGGGGTTTTGGTTTGGTTTTGGTCCCCATCTCTCTGTCTGACCCCTTCCTCTGCTTTCTTTCCTTTTGACTCAAAGCACTGGAACTTCATCTGACAGAAATGAGATTCAGGAGGTCACATCACAGTAGGGGAAACACTATGAGGCTTGGCATTGGTCTTTCCAGTATGTGTTTTAGAAGCATAAAGAATATTTCACAGTAAAAACAGCTGTGGTTTTTACATGGTTCTTCTCATGGGAACCATGACATATCTGTCCCTTTGTGCTGTGATTTCTTCCTTGTTCCAGGAGGGACTCTGTAATCTCTCTCACACTGACATCCAGCAGAGCAGCTCCAAGCTCTGTATGTGTATGTAAGAATCCCTGAAGGCTTGTTAAGTTACACCTGGGCCTCGTTTGCAGAGTTCCCAGATCAGTAAGTCTGGAGCATGGCCCAGGAACCCACAGTTCTAAAGTGTCCCTAAGTACCAAGGAGCCTGCTGGCTCAGGCTGACCTGTGGTGTGTGGCTTGCTCTCCCCAAAGGGCCACAAGCTCAAATTAATTTCAGGGCTTTCAGTGTGTCACTTCTGACTGCTTCTAATCACCCGGAGAAGTTGCTGGCAAATGAGACAAATGAAGGAAACGGAGGAGGACATGATCACCCCTGAAGTGTGGAGAAGGTTTTCATTGTAGATATAAGGGGGAGAGTCCAAGCTGGCCATGGTCAGAAGACAAACTAGACCAGGAGAGGAGAGGGGGAGGCGGAGCAAGAGGAACCGCTGACCAAAAGACACCATGCTTCTTCTCTATAAACCCTGTGTGTGGGGTGGGGTGTATTTGAGTGCACATACATGTGTATGCACATGTGGAAGACGGAAGTCAGACAGAAGTCAACCTCAGGTGTTGTTTCTCAGGTGCTGTCCACCTTCTGGATTTTTTTTGGGGGGGGGTCTGTTTTTTGACACAGGATCTCTCAGTGACCTAGAACTCACCAAGTAGTCTAGGGTGGCTGACCAATGAGCCCCAAGGGTCTGCCTGCCTCCAGCTCCCAGTACTAGGATTATAAGTACATGCCACTGGCTTCTTCTTCACGGGTTCTGGGGATAAAATCTGGATCCTCATGTAAGCATTTTCCTAGTCCAGTAACAGTCACCTTGCAGGAATTTACCAGTGTCCCCTGAGAAGTGCCTTAACCTCCTCTGAAGGAAGCTTCCTGGGTGACTCAGTCACTCCCCCACCTCTCACCTCTTACAGGTTCCAACATTTCTCACACAGTCACACTGAGTATTAGCGTTTGACACTTGAACTCTCGGGAGCTACGCTCAAACTGTATTCAAATCATGACACCACTCATAGTCCTCTGCACAAACACACACACACACACACACACTGCACATAAGATACTGCTCAGAATTTATGGTGGCCATAGTGCATCTGTGAGCATTAGCTGTGACCTACTGTGCTTTCTTCATCTGTAGCTGAGCCTAACCTGGCTTGAGGTGCCTTAGATTTTATTTTTTATATTTCATGTATTTTAGAAAAAAGAGATGCAGAGAACAGTTATTTTCATTATTTAATAGGCCTACATAAGAACAAACTAAGTACAACTATTGTTAAATTTGAAGCTGCGTTTATCAAGTTTCTCCCTTTAAGATCTTCTCAGTGCTGTACCCTTCTAAAGAAATTGTAATACAAATGTGTCTTTTATATAGTAATAGATGATGATAAATAGATAATAATAAAAAAGATATACTTCTCAACATTTATAGTTTTGTGTCTAAACAAAACTGTAGATAATGGTTGCTCAGAAGGAAAGAAGTGATGCTCTTTGACTGGGGCCTTGAAACATCTCTTCTCACCTGGAATAGATGAGCAACACGATCTTTAATGAACTCTAATGTAAGTGATCCAAAGTTTCAGCCTGAGCTACCAAAGCAGCCTTTAGTGGACCATTGCCTCAACTGCCTTAGATGGGTGTTGCACCTAAGGATGACATCACCAGGGGAACTCTGCAGCTGAGGGGGGGAGATATCCCCCACCCAGGCCCCCCACCCCACCTTGATTAATCTGCAGGAATGGATGGGAGGGACTTGGATGTGGGGAGACCACAGCCACTGTGTGAGAGAGCCATACACATTTCCAGCTTCACTAAAGTTGATTTATGGCCATTGAATGCCCAGCCAGCTTTACATCTCTATAGTGAAGAACTGTATCATCCATTCAACTCACAAAATAAAGAGATATTTTCTTTGGACCATGAACTGAGAGTTTCTAGTCCAAGATCAATTAGCCTCATTGGTTTGAGCCTGAGATGGGGGCACTGAATAGGAGTGTGTGTTGAGCCAGCCACCCATAGTCTGAACTGGGAAGCTGAGAGAGTAAGGATCCCATGGGCCCTTTGAAGGGCATGTTCCTCATCATCCAAGGCCCTCCCATAAAGTCCTACCTTCTAAATGTCTATGGCACTTGCCAATATTGCCTTCCTAGGGACCAAGCTTTTCATAAGAACCTTTGGAGTACACTGCCTATACACAAATTGTGGTTCTGTTTTAGGTTTCACTCTCCCAAGAAGATCTCCAGGCCAGGAATGGCACTCTTTTAATCCTAGAACTCAGGAGGCTGAGGCAGGTGAATCATTGTGTCTACAGCCAACCTGATCTACAGAAGGAGTTTTAGGCCAGCTAGAGTTCAGAGTTACATAGTAAGGCCCAGGACTGGGGTGTGTGTGTGTGTGTGTGTGTGTGTGTGTGTGTGTGTGTGTGTGTGTGTGTGTATGTGTGTGTTTCTTCTATCTTGTCTCTCCTTGTCTTTATCTGAACTTGTACGTGTAATCAGTACAGAGGATTGATCCAAGACCTCACACATGCTGGGTAAGCACTCTACCTCTGAGCGGCATCCTCATTCCTTGGACTTTGGCATTGAGACAGAGCAGTGCTTTCCTCTACAGAGAGCAGGGATTTAGGGTCAATTTTTTTCATTCCATTGTGTACACAGCCTGAAAACTGAGAATAGAAAGGGGACTGGGAGATTCCTGCTAGCTGCTTCTCATCTCTGGGTGTGCACCCCTCAGCACAGCCTCTACTTAGCACGCCTCTCATAAGGATTCACCAGTGCTTGGAACACTCTTCAAATTTATTAATATTCACCAGTTTTAAACCACTCAAGAAAACCTTGAAGATAGTAGCTTTAGACCTTCATCTAATCATTTGGGTTCATGGGAACCACAGAACTCCAAGAAGTGTAAATATGCCTGGGATTTTAAAAGATTTAATAACAAATGACAAATGTTTGCAGAGGTAGAGGCATTTACCTTCATTTAAACATTATACAATATATACTGTAATATGTATATTGAAATAGCACATTTATACCATAATGATGTATAATTTTTATATTCCTACCTATCAGTTAAGGAAATAGATTGTGTACGTGTGTAATTGGGTGTGTATTTTCTTGATACAATTTCACATAGTCCAAGCTAATTCTGAACTTGCTATGACCTTAAACTGTTAATTCTCCTGCCTCTGCTTCCCGAAGTGCTGAATGTCCCAAATGGTGCCACACACATCCAGCTCAAAATCTGTAAGACTATTCAAGAGCAAAAACTTAGGTCTTGGTCAAACTTCATTTGAATCCCAGGTCTTATACACATTAACTCCATTAATCCAAACACAAAAATAATAAAGTGTTCCTGTGTCTTCTGTGCTAAGAATCTTCTGTCTTTTTCTAAGTAGCTCCTGGAGGATTAACCAGGCTAAATCCACCAAATGTTTCCACTGTAGTCAAACCAGCTTGTCAGGCAGCCCACCTGGGACTTGGCAGTAAAAGCATGTAAAGCCATGTTATCCTATCTTTGAAATATGAATAATGATCCCCAGAGTCATGAGGATTAGATGAGAAAAAGCATGGAAGAGTCAGGTGACTTAGAGTCCAGGATTAGTCAGGTTGGCCCAACTGTGTTAGTAAGATGTTCCCAGATCTCAAAGGCTCACAGAAGCAGACATTTCCTTCTTATAGAAGGTCGTATATTCTGGTGATCCTTCGGTCACTCGGGGCATGTGCTTCTGCTCTCTTGAGTTCTCCGCCATTGCCTGGTCCTCAGCATTGACTTAAGAAAGGTAATGCAGGATTACTTCCAAGAACATGTTAGTGAGCTGGGCCTGGAAACAGCATATGTCACCTTCATTTGGTCTCACAGCTATTTCTAGCTGCAAAGAAAGCTAGAAATTTTAATCCATTAGTATTCTTAGAAGGAAGAAATTACGACTATTTTTCAGCATTTAAGACTACCAGAACAGGTCACTTGATCTGGCTGTAGAGAAGTCTATCTCAGAGTACATGTATTGTTTTTCCAGACTCGTGAGGGTTTTCTAGGCTAGTGCTCCATTTCCCCAGCCATCCAAAGAAAAGACAAAGAAGACTTTGTTATTAGTTGCTTTCCCATTTCTATAACAAAATACCTAACAAAAGCCACTTAAAGACAGAATAAAAGATTCTTTGGGCTCCCAGTAGTATGAGACTGCAGCCCATTCTGGCAGGGAAGACATGACCGGGGGAGGGGGGGGAGGCAGCTGGTTCATTGAATCTGCAATTAAGAAGCAGAGAGATAGATGCTATTTACTCACCTTATTTCCCTTCTTGGTTTGGTTTTGATTTTGGTTTGGTTTTGTTTTTCAAGACAAGATTTCTCTTTGTAGCATTGGCTCTCCAGGAATAGCTCTATAGACCAGATTGGTCGCAAATTCAGAGATCTGCCTGCCTCTGTTTCTTGAGTGCTGGGACAAGAGGTATGTGCCACCAACAACAACTAGCTGCTTTCTTCTTATTATTCAAACTGGAGTCCCACTCCATGGGATGATGCTGCCCACTGCCCAAGTTTAGGCTGGGTTTCCCTTCTCAGTTAAATCTTCCTTTACCTTTACACATGTACACAACATTGTCTCCTAGGTGACTCCAAATCAAGTTGACAATGAAAAATAACCATCATAGCTTTAAAAATCCAACAGATGAATCTGTTCATTACATTTGCCTCTGAGTAGAGCTGTGTGTATGTGTACAAATAACCTCTTTCACATGTAGCATGTCCATTGTTGTTTGCCTGTGGCACACCAGGGTTATAAGAAGCCACACTTTTGCACAGTATTTTATAATGTCAACATAGTCATGTGGCTTTGATCTCAGAGCATATCTGGGATAAATTACTCAGTGTTAGTGCCAGGTCTGGAAATTGTACGGCAAAGGCAAATGACTAACAAAGCCAAACTCTGAAGTGTTTCTTAAATCCATGCCCACAAAACATCACAGAATCTCTGCTAAGCCTTCTTGAATGACTTAACCATGATTAGTTTCACTAAGTTCTGCTGTCAGGGCCCATGTGACAGAGAATACTATGCAATAAATAAAATTAGGATTTTTTTAATGGATTGGGAAGGAGGGAGGGGAAAGGAGACCATAGACTGGCATACAGTATCTTCTAAATCTCTTTTCTTTTTTTTTTTTTTTTGTGAGACAGTTTTTCACTGAACCTGTAGCTTCCTGACTATGCTAGGTAGGCTGTCAGGCAAGCCCCCTAAGGAATCCTCCTGTCTCCACCCCCCTCAACACTGGGATTATAAGAGCACAACACTGTACCTGATTTTTTTTTCAGGTCCTCACATTTGCATAGCAAGAATTTAACAGAATGAGCCATCTACCAGCCCATATTTTAATGGATTTTTTAAATACTTTTTTTTCCTTTATCTTGAAAACAGAAAAAAAAAACTGTAAGGGAAATTAAAAAGTACAACATGTTCATGCTTTACCTGTGCTATCATGCTCAATTCCATTTTTATTCCATAGTCATTTTTCCCAACAGTCTGTATGGACCATCCTGAGGAATAGTACTTCTGAATCTAACTGGTACTTCTTTTTAAAATTGCACAATATGCTTGTTTCATAAATATGTACATAGTTCTGCTCTCACTGTTATTGCTAAATGGGTTGGTTCCCTTCATGACCAACTCAGAGGCATCCACGGGCAGTAATACATACTTTCAATTACTGGAGAAACTTAAAGCTTAAGCTAAATAAAATATATGTGCAGCAGGTCAAAAATCCATGTCTTCCTGAGAGATGGCCAGATATTACTTGGTTTTGGTTTGGATTGAAACAGTCTTGCTATGCATCCTTAGTTGGCCTGGAATTGTATATCCGTTTGGCTTCTAAGTCATGGCAATTCCCCTGCCTCAGCTTCCCCAATGCTGGGATTATAGGCATACACCACTCTGCTTGGTTTAGCAGGTTGGTTTTTAATAACCAGCAGCCTTATGGGCAGAGTTTTGTGTTATAAACAGAGAAATGTGGCAAAAGGAAGCCTCTGCTTTTCATATTAGTGTTGCTACACATGGCCTGAAAATGACCTTGATAATTACACCCTGGCTAGTGATTGAAGGCTGCTGCCAGCAGCAAGTATAGATGCCGGTTAATGCAGAATAAAGCACCCTGGAAGGAAAGAGAGGCGTCAGTTGTGTGATATTATCAGGGTCTGCTGCAGTTGACAGCCTGAAGCTAAGCAGGCAGGACTGAATCCCAAAAGGAAAGCTAATCACTGGCTTATCGGGATGCTGGGGGAGGCTGATCCAAAAAGAGGGTGATGCTCACAGCCTTCTGCCCAGACTGTTTGCTTTAGCTGCATAAAGTGGTGATGAGCTGTGAGCTCTAGCTGAGACTGGTAGCTTTATAGTGATTTGGAAACTCGGGGTTGCAAGGCAAAAAGGATTTGCTAAGATCCTATCCCGATGAACTGTCACTCAGGGTGGCATTTTTGTTGTTATTTTTAATCTGATAAGGCACACATTAGCTCATCTCTCTTTGTGTAAGACCTGAACCAGATAATGAATGGCTGTCCAAAGGAAGTGAGGTGATTATCACATACCCGGGATCTGGAGATTATCTGAGGGGTGAAAGTTCACAGAGAAAGATGCTGTCTTTTGCTTTATCAACTATCTCATCCTAAATTTGTTAAAATTTCAGACAGCCTTGGTGATAAATGCTACATAAAGATTTTGTATTTGTTTAACTAAGGTATTTTTCTTTGTCTCCTTTGTCCCATGTCAGAATCACCTTGAGTTCTTTATAAAAAATAATTATCGTCTATTTATCATTCTTTAATGCAAAACTAAATGGCCTCTTGCCTGTCATTATAAATCTGATATGAAAAGCTGGAAGGGTTACAAGATCTCTCTCTTAAAACCTGAATCAAAAATCAAATTTAAAAAGAAAGTGCTGACTCATTCACCAAATCTTAAATGCCCTGGAAGAGCCTGCTGGGCCTTTTCTTCGGATTCACTTCTTGGCTTCTGCTCCAGCAAGCCCTAACTGAAGTGGTCTTTTCTGGACAGAGCTTCCATCATTTGTACAAAGCTGTGTATGTGATCCTTGCCAGCAAGGAGAAGGGAATTCCAGCTGGCATTCCGATCTGGATCTGCTGTCGTAAATTAGTTAGCCAAGGCACAGTCCGTTACTTTTTATGGTCATGTTCTATATTTGTATGTGCTGGGGATGGATCACATGACCAAAGCACCACTTGATATTGGTGTTTGTGTACACCAACAAGGGAGGATCCCACCAGCGCTTCACCATACCATGCTTTAAAGGTGCATCATCAGCTCTTAATTGAAAAGGCAGCTTCTCTTGAGTACTGACGTTACAAATAATCCAGAATAAACTTTGTATAATTGTCTTCAGAATGAGACAAACTGCTGTACATGCAACTCATAGAGATGCACTGTGCCTTCCAGAGGGTTTTACACCTATGTTCTGAAAATGAACAAACCAACCTTGCCAGGAGAATGAAGACTAAACTTCCTTTATGCATTCTTGAAAACTTACTTTCTAACATGAATGCTAGAGGATTCTTATGTCCATTTGTTTGAGATGGAGAGAGAGAGAGAGAGAGAGAGAGAGAGAGAGAGAGAGAGAGCTCAAAAAAGCTGAGAGAAAATTTTGAGAGAGACTTAGTAATTCTTTCTTTTTCTATTCTCCATGTCTGTTCCTCCAACATAGCTTAATATTTAGTCTCTGGTAGCAAATACCTAGAGAATGTCCCCAGCTGTTATTATTACCTTTTGTAAACTAAGAAGAGAAAAAAATGTTTTGGTCAGGCTTAGTGGATTTGCTACCGTGGGAGTCATGTCTCCATGTCTGGAGTCCCATGTCTGGAGGTAGATGTGCCTGAGAACAGTTGCTCTCCATCTTTGCAAAGGCCTATTCAGACTCCACCCTCTTTAATTTCCTCAACCCTGTGAATTTCTTTCTCTGAGGAAAAAATAAAAACAGCTACTGAATGCCTGCTCCATAGTCAGAGCACTTGGCACTTGTATATCACTTCTTACTTCTTCTGTGTAATTACTGGGATTTGTGAGAAAAGGATGTTGGTGATGTGATTTCTCATGGCTCATGCATTCCTGTGTTTTCGATGGAGAGATAGCTCAGGAAGTTAAGCACTTGCTTCTGAAATTAATGACCCAGTTCAGTCCCTGGAACCCAGGGGATGGAAGGAGGAAACTGATTCAAGCAAGCTGTTCTCTAAAAACTTTTACACGTGCAGATGTGTGTGCATGCATGCATACACACACACATACACACATGCCAAATAAACAAAATATAATACAGACTTTTAACAGATTCCTGTGCTTTGCAGTCATCTTGATATTCTTGTGCTTTAAACCTTACATCACACCAGCAGCATTCTCATACATTAAGGAACATATTAATGTCCTTTGTATGTTTGTGTAGATACATGTGCGAATATATGTGTACATATATGTGGAAGACAGAGAATACCATCAGTTCTCTTCCCCGGTTGCTCTCCATTTTATTTTATTTTTTGTATGAGAATATATACGTGTGAAATGTGTGTGCATATGTATTAGCATGTATAAGGGAGCACATGTGTGTGCACATGAAGGCCCCAAAGGCCAGAGTTTGATATCAGATGTCCTCTTTGGTACCTCTCCATTTTCTGTGGCAGGGTTTCTTGCTGAACCTGAACTATTGAGTTCAGCTAGTTCAACTAACCAGTTCCCCCCGGGGGGGGGGTTGCCTATCTTTGCCTGTGAACACTAGGATTGCAGACATATTTCCATGCCTACCCAACTGTTCTGTACCTGATGACAACCCCACCTCAGGTCTTATGCTTACAGGGCTATTGTTTTAGCCTCGAGCCATCTCTCTAGCCCTCCACCTGATCTTTTGAGGCAGGGTTTATCACTGAACCTGGTACTCCCTGATTCTGCTAAACTAGCTGGCCAGTGAGGGTCAGGGACCCCTCCCCTGTCTCTCCCTTGCCTCCTGTTCCAGGGTCACAGATGTATGCCACCACACCTAGCCTTTACATAAATTGCTGGGAATCCTATAAATGTCTTGTGGATTAAGTCCCATCTACCTTTTGATGCTCTTTTACAGTAGCCTTCAGCTTCCTTGGCAGCTAAGTAGTTAACACTCGCTGTGGCCACACAAATGACTCGTTCATGTGTCATTTAGGAAACGTTCCACTGTTAACTGTTCTGTGCATATTTTCTGTCCCCTCCATAAGACATGCTAAGAGCTTCAAGGACCTTCAAGCTAATGTGTCTTTGTTGTTATGACACACTGTAGTCTTAGCAATGTTTTATTTGATGCCAAGTTTAATACAAAGATGACTCAGGTTCCTGGTCACATTGGATTGGTTTAAAGAATAAAAGCTGGGATAATGAACCACAGTGGCTCAAGCAGGGAAGCAGAGCAAAGTGACATTTTTACTTAGTATCATCCAGTTGTCTGTTACTACACACACACATACACACACACACACACACACACACACACACACACACACACACCCCAATAAAGAAAACCTGGTGTTTGGAGGTATATTTGGTAAGACCTGAAATATCAAGTTAGAGTACAGCTGAGAAAATTGTAGCTGTGTAATGGTCACATAATTGGAGCCTTGAAAGAACATTGCTTACAGGAATTTAGGTAAAGGAGAATTAGAAGAAAAATAAGTCTGTGGTGTTCAGAACTTGAAGATGCAGTTTCTTTTAAGACTCTTTCACAAAATGAGAGTGTCCGAGGTACTGTGGAATGGTTCATTTCTCAATGTGGAGCCCTAACGATGACAAACGGTCATAACCAGATTTGGGTGACAGATGCGGCTCAAGTACAGGGTGATTATAGACTATAGGTTCTGGGAAGAGTGTGCTGATCAAATTCACAAGGGCTGCGGGGATCCAGCTGGCCTGATATTTAAATTCTACAGGGGAAAAAATGTGCCAATTAAAGGATTTCTTCTCCGTGAGGGGTCTTCATGTAAACGGTGGAAAATGATGCTTTCTTGCAGCAGAGAAATTGCTCCCTAAGTGTCCAATATCTGGCCTCTGGAGCAGGTAATGGTGCAGCCTGAACTACAGAAATGGTAGCACAGGACTCCAGTATTTATTCCATCTCTGTGCAGATGGGCTCTCTATATGGAATAATGGCCAGCACATCACACAAATTGGATTTAAATGAGTCAAACAACAGGGGTCCCATCATTTTCTTTGGCTGAGTATCCTAGAGTTGAATGTGGACAGGATTCTTCTTGGAAAGTCATAAATTGGATTATCTTCTCCCATAGGGAGAGGACTATAATTTGAAACTTTATCTTGCCAGCTGGAAATAAAGCACAGAGCAAGCCAACTCACCATCATAAAAGCTAAGATACAATCAGACTTTTACAATGACTTAAAATAGTCCAAGTTCTAGACATGGTTATAAACATGCTAATCACATTGGTTATTGGAGATCCTAATATATTGTAGCTGCATATTAGTTCATGGAAAGTAATGGACTGGAGACACGGTTTCAAGAATAAACTGCTTCTATGCAAGGTCTGAGGTTAAACCCCAAAAATGTACATATATCCAGGTACCACAGCAAGCAGCTGTCACACTGGGGCTCCTGTAGCAGATGAAAGGTAGAGATGGAAAACCCCTAGAAACTGGTGTACCAGCTGTTTACAGTGGATAACAAAAGGACGTGGCCACAAATAGGATAGAAGATGATGGCTGCCTTTGAGATTGACCTCCACACATGTTATGCAGCATGTGGACCGGATCTCTCTCTCTCTCTCTCTCTCTCTCTCTCTCTCTCTCTCTCTCTCTCTCTCTCTCACACACACACACACACACACACACACACACACACACACACACACAAAACATATTTTAAAAGTCTGAATCACATCTAACATGGGATGTGTGACTTACTCATTCCTAAACAGTTAAGGGACTCTTGTAAGCCTTTCTTGTACCAGTGCTAATTGCTTTGGGAATAAATACTCTTCCTGGACCTTCCTTTCAGTGCACTTGGGGAGCTCTGCTCATGCTCAGGCTTCCAGGGTTTCCACTGCCAGGTTTCTAGGGTCATTTTCGCATTTCCATTCTTCCTACATGCTACACATCAGTGACCTGCAGGGATTCCCTCTCTTCATCAGGTATAACCTGTCTTGTTCAGTTTCTCTTAGTCAGGCTTACAAGCAAAATCAGAGCAAGTCTGTGATCCCTACTGTTGATTCAGTTCTTAGTGCAGACTGAACAAATCCCATACAGTGAAAATGGAAAAATGGGGGGAAAAAAAATCTGTGTATAAGTTTTCAATCTGAAACATGTAAGTAATAATTTAGGATAGAAAAGAGGACTCTGGGTTGAAGGTTGCTTGCTACATAACCATGAGGGCGAGAGTTCAAATCCAAGCACTCATGTAACAAGCTAAGTGTTCCACAATTATCTGTAATGCCAGCTCTGGGGGACTTGAAGCCTTTTTTGGCCTCCAGATTTATACACAATAATAATGATAATATTAATAATAAATAATAATAATAATAAATAATGTAATATTGCTTGTCAGAATCCCAAAAAGCTTTCTGTAAAAATTCCATTGATCATTGGTATCTTTAAAATTCTTTTTCTGCAGCAGTTAGACCTCTTGTGTTTTGTTTTGCTTTGGAGGGTGGGGCTCGCTATGTTGTCTCTGGTGATCTCAAACTCCTGAGCTCACATGATCCTCCTGCATCAGCCTCCCAATAACGAGCATGAGAGGTGTGCAACTCTGTGGGTGGCTGCTTATCCTTATTTTCAGTCTCTGGCATCTCTCTAGCTAAACAGAGACATTAAAAAAATATTCTGTAATTCTCTGATGCTGTATCTGAGATCAAATTAGCATTCTTTTTTTCTAAAATTATTTATTTATTTATTTAATGTGAATTGGTGTTTTGCCTGCATGTATAACTGTGTAAATGTGTCAGATCTTGGAATTACAGACTGTTGTCAGCTGCCATGTGGATGCTGGGAATCAAACTCAGGTCCTCTGGGAGAACAGTCAGTGTTTTTAACCACTAAGCCCAATTAGCATTCTTAAAAGTAGCCACCACAGAATTTTAATATTGAGAGGCCTCACCCAGAAAGACCTTGCAGAAAGCTCTCTGGGCTCAGGACTTCCTAGGTTTCCATTTCTCAAGACCTAAACAGGGTAAGTGTTGGGTCAGAGCAATGGTGTGTGTGCACGCACTGGTTATATCTGTCTAACTTACAGGATGACAGAGGAGGGAGGCTTGCACCTCAGAAGCATTCTGCACCTATTTGCCTCTTTGTGTCTTTGTCCATCAGCCTCCAAGGCAGGAAAAGCAATGTGTAGGAGTTAATTATTAAGAAAGCAGTGTGGAAGGGCTGCCCACACTCTTGTAACATGTCAGGCAGCTGCTTTCTTTGCCTTCACTTAAGTTTTCATGTTATTTTGAGTCAGGTTATCCTAAACTGAGTTGTTTCTCTAACACTGACTCTTTTGGCTTACCTGTTTTCCCTGGCATTCAATACATTTAACCATTGTCATATAAAATGAGTAATTATGGGCAGAGTCCCAGAGGCATCAGGGAGGGGTCCATATAATAGAATGTGATTGCTCTGTACTTCTGATCAGTGCATGCCTGCCCTGTGCTCAGTGTGTACAGCAGGACCCAAAACATCTTTTATTTGCTTTTCTCATTGCTCTGATAAGGTACTCAACGGCAGCAACTTGAGGGAGAAATGACTTACTTGGATGAGCCATTTGCAGGCAACGTCTACTGTGGTGGGGGACATGTGGGGACAGGAGCTGGTGACAGCTGGTCACATTGCATCTACAGTCAGGAAGCTGCCTCCTTGAAGAACGGCTCCCATGAGCCACCACCTTCAAGTTCTTCTCTTCTATAGTAAGACAACTCCAAGTGCTCTACTCGAGTTTTCTTCTGTCTTCCTCTCACACATGCACGCACATGCACATGCATGTGCACAAGCACACACACACACCTCTCAGCCACTCTCTGTTCTCATCTTTTATTTCTTCTCCCTAGTTATGAAACCCCAAGCTCCTTGCCACTTGTATTATCCCTTCCTTGACTCCTTTTTCCTTCACTCCTGCTTATATTAAGACCTTGTGTCCTGATGGTGCTTCAGCCTAGAGCTTTTTGGAATCTCAAATCTTCTCTTTTCCAATTTACCCTTGCTCTGAAAGGAAGGAAATAGAGAAAACTAGGAAGACAGCAAAGGATGGAGAAAATAAGGAGAAAGTCAAAGAGAAGAGAAGAAGTGTGGAGGGGTGAGGGCACCAGAGCAGAGGGAGAAAGAAAGGAGGAGGAGAGGAAGGGCTGGCTGCTTCTTTGTTGCTTGGTATCACGGCAATGCAAAGCTGCTTTTTTAAATACTGAAATAAAGCAGAAAAGAACACTTCACTTCCCGTTGTCAAACACCGTGGAGCGGCCTTTGTCTGCTTTCAGCCTCAAAGCTCCCTTTCCTGCAGTCTGTCCCCAGTTCTTTGAACAGCTATCCCAAACAAAGCAAACACGCAGAAAATGCAACTAATCCCAAATCCTGCTGCTGATTCCCAGAGCCTGTGGGAAGCTTCCAGACTGCAGAGGGTGATGTTGGCAGTCCTTTGCAGTCTGCTATATTCAGCAGGCCAACTATGCCAGCCTCTCCAGGCAACTTAAGGTCTCTGGCTGAATACACTTTGCTGGGTGAAGGAGTGATGGGTGGAATACCCACCTCTCTCCTCCTGCTCAGCGACATTGTCCTTTCAATAGTCCTGTCTTTGTCATGTATGCTTGGAGGCGCCAACAAACCATATGCATTGTGTTGAGTGTTTTGTTATAAATGCTGAATTGGTAGGGACTGGAGGGAACTAGGGACCAAGGGAGCTGGACAAGAGGTCACAGGGCAGGGACCTCTTAAGCCTGGCCTCACAAGACAGGCAGAATTCACTAGCTGGAAGAACCTGGAGTAGTTTTGCTCTGGTATCTCATAAATCATAAATCATAGACCTTTCCCAAACTGTCTATCAAAATGACTTGGTTCAGACTTACTTCTTCTAAACAATAGATTGTTGACTTTATTTTTATTCAGTCAGTCTCCTTTCTTTTTAATAATTAAATTGGGGCTGTTCATATTGACTTCTAAGTTGTGTGTGTGTGTGTGTGTGTGTGTGAGAGAGAGAGAGAGAGAGAGAGAGAGAGAGAGAGAATGATGATGATTCGGGAATCTTTTTTTCTTTCCTTGTAGGACTCCAGGGATTGAACTCAGGTCTGCAGGTCTGTCAGACAAGCACTTGCGCCCACTGAGCCATCTCACTGGCTCTACATCAACCTTTTGAGAACTTATCTGACCTTTTCTTCTCAGTTCTGTGGATCCTGTGGTGGATGCTACTTTTCATTTCCTTTTGAGTTAGGTCAAAGTTAACTTTAAGTGGCATCTTGTTCTCTTGTTCATATTGATGTATTTCAGGGAAGAAAAAAACATTTTAATTGCTTAAATTTATTTTCACTAATGAAGCTAGCTCTCTTCTAAAAGAAAAAAAACACAAGGACGGAGTCTCTTTCCTTGCTTGCTATTTATTCTCATTACCCAAGATCCTTTGGGGTTCTCTTAATTTAACAGCCTCACTCCATATATCATATTAATGCTCGAATTTATTTGTTTCACAAAGATTCCCTTAATTTTTTAATTTTAAAGGTGTGTGTGTGTGTGTATGTGTGTGTGTGTGTGTATGTGTGTTGTGGAGGCCATCTTCAAAGAGATGACAGGCAAGCACTTTTACCTGTAGAACCCAAGCTAGTCTTAAATTTCTCTTCAGTGTAATAATTATCCACAATGATAATAAGGTGAACATCTGGCTTTAATGACCAGTCTGTTGTTTTATTTGGCCCATTTCTTTGGACTTAAAATTATCTCCTCTGCCTCCCAAAACACATGGTGGTCATAGGCCAAGTACTCTCTTTTAACTTAGTCAAGAGTTTTGCCCAAAAGTCTTTTGCTCCAAAATGTTAGGAAAGAAGTCTAATTAAAGTATTATCCTCATATCACTAAATACAACTTTCCTTTTGAGGACTTTGTTGTTGTTGTATTTTTTTTTTTAATGTGAGAGACAGTCAAGAGCATTTCTCTGGGCTCTGCTGTTGTTCAAGCCAAAGCTCTGTTATAGTTCACTACTATGGCTCACTTTCTTCCCTTTCTCCAAGTTTGTACTTATCAAAATTCTTTTATGACACCATTGGTATCCATGTTCTATAAAGTTTGGCTCAGTAGCCAGGACTGGTGCTAAACACCTATAATCCCAATTGGATTGGAAAACTGAGGCTGGGAAATTATAAGTTCCAGGACAGCCTAAGATATTTTTTTTAATTTTTTTTTAAAAAGACCTTTTAAAGGAAAGGCTAGGGTTTTTTTTTTTCCATCCATGTGCTAAGATACTACTTCTAGAGCACCACTGCAGCAGGCACCAAGAGCAGAGTGTCCCACATATAACATGTTGTGGCAGGCACCATTAGCAGACTGCCCCACATGTAACATTGCTACAGCAGGCACCATGAGTGTCCCACATATACCATGTTGCAGCACACACCATGAGCAGACTGTCTCACATGTGACATTGCTACATCAGGCATTATCAGCAGAATGGGTCACATGTTGGAAATCTCTCCTCACATAGTTCCAAGATCTAAAAGTCCAAAAGGGTGCCAGAAAGACTCTTTGCTCCAGGGTTATCCTGGGCTTTGTTAGCTGACAATATAGTGCTTCTCGATTTACAAACACAGTTACCTCTGATCTCTATCTTCAAGTTTACCCAGCATTCCCTGATATATGCATGTTTCTGTGTCTAAATCTCCCTTTTTTTAGAAGTACAACATTTGTCTTAGGCTCTTTGACTGCTATAATCAAATGCCAGAGACTAAGTCCATACATTAAGCACAAGTTTATGTGTACATTTCTGAACACTAGGATTTTCAGAACATCTGGCGAAGGTTATAACACAGTAGAGGGCACCACTTAGATTAGAGAGAGGCACCAGAGACCAAACTGTTCATCTTTAAGGAATCCTCTCTCAGAATAGTAGCATTGATCTATTCATAAAGGTGGGACCCACATGCTTTAGTAACTTTTATGAGGTCCTACCTTTAATACTGTTAAAATATAATCACATTTCAGTGAGACTTACAGAAGAGACAACATTGAAACCATAGCCACAGCCACATAGGATTAGTGGCCCACTGTCCTCTAGCATGTCCATCTCCAACCTACTAATATTTTCTGATTCTAAGGTCATGTCCTGAGATGCCTGGGGCTAAGCTGTCAACATATGAACTTGGAGATAGGAGAGTAATTCAACCCACAATACTAATCTTGTCAGAGAACATTTTCCCATCATTATCCTAGTGTAGATGCCCTGATTTACGCTAGTTATCCATGCTCATATTGTCACATATTTCTTCATAGTGACAAGCATTTATTCCCTTACTTTCTGGAAGCTGTTGGCATTAGCTGTTCATTCAGGTGGCTAGCCCAAGGCCACCTGTTCATCTTCCTTTAAGAATTCAAGCTACCAAATGATGACATTTCATTTGTGGGATTAGTTTACTGATTATGAAACCTGTCACAGTATGTGAGCTATGGGTTGCTGTCCCTGTCTTTCAGTCATCTAGTATCTGATGACCCAGGAAGGTGCTGCCACTAATAAAATTCATTCTTTTCACTCTTGAGCATATAACATCCAGTACTAATTTTTAATTCCTTTCCCCCACCATCATTTCCTTTCCTCTATTGATTGACAGCCTCATGAACATCTTTCCTAAGATGCTTCACACATAAGTGAACATATAAATGCAGAGAAAAGGTTGCTGCTGAGCTGCTGTCCACATTGCAGGAAAATATATCAAGTTCTATGGGATAAAGACAAGGTGATGGCAGAGGTTACAATTGAATGGGGATTGCCTATGACAGCCAGATAGCACCGGGCTTAGGCCCTGTGTAAAAGAGGCAAGAACACATACAAAAGAGAAATGTATGAAAAGAAGAGTGTTCATAGAATCATGGAACCCAGGACTCTCTGAGATAGCATATTCACATGCTGGCTCCAGTCCCTGGACCACAGAGCCCTCAGAAAGTCTCATCATAAGGGCTTTTTGGGGATTTCTGTATCTTTTAGGCCAGGAACCACCAATTGACCAATAATATAAAAAGCGTTCATAGTAATAACCTATGCACAGGAGCATCCTGAAAACAAAAGCAGAGGTGCTTGCTCAGGAAAACAGCCTCATGGATTCTGTCCTCTGGCCCCTCCTACACAGACTTGTGTACATTCAATGATAAACTGTAGAGAAGATTGAGGAGAAGAAGATGCATGCCCAAACTGTGTATCTGGGTCATGGTCCAGTGGTCTGAGACAAGAACCACTGTTGTGGATTAAAATAAGTGGTGATATTTGCTGGGCACTTGGGAAGCAGGAGGATCAGGAGTTCAGGGTTACTATCATTACAAGGTTGAGTGACTTCACTTTTGTTCCATAGTGATGACGTCTGTGGCCAGGGAGAGGCAGATACCAACAATTTCTACCTTTCATGAGCCTGACGAGCCTGGTTCTACATGTTTGACTCAGGCGAGGGTTCCTCTCAGGTAACCTTGGAAGCCACAGCCTGGCTCAAATGGTTACAGGCTGCCTCTTTGTCAGACGCACGCTATACATCTGGCGGCATCACCCAGGGTAATGTGATATGCCTCCCAATCTTAACAAAAAACTACATCTGCCAGGCTCATTTCAACTGACAGGATAAAGATCATGTTTCATTGCCAGTTTGTAAACACCTCTCATTTTATCCTTACCTAACAGATTCCCTTGATGGCTTACAAATTGAAAGTTCAAGTGGAATACAAATGGGTCTGATCATCCCGTTGTGGTGTGGATTCTGGGGTCAGTGATGGTGTGAACTGAGTTCATGCACATAGAGTACATGGGACTGAGAAAGAAAGTGTCTTTCATAAGAACTCCTTTGAAAAAATAGTGGCTAGAGTGGTCAGCACCTGCCTGGGACACCTGGAGCTATTTTGATTACAGATGGTGGGTGCATTGTGCCATTGTCTTAGGATTCAGATCCTGTTGTTTCTTTGACCACACACTGTCCCCAGTCAAAGATATCATTTTCTCCTCTGTCTTTGGGAGCCATTCTTTACTAATGTACTATGAGCAGCCTCTGAAATGAATCCAAAATGCAAAAGTCAAATGGTATTGTCCAATTTTTCTCTCTATCTATCCAAAAGAGCAGAATAACAAATAGGAATAGTAATAGATTCTGGGAAAACCTGGGAAGGGTTTTTTGTCCTCTGAGTCCTGATAGAAATACTGATAGCATCTTACGTGAATATTTATAAGTAACTTTTAAATGCAGAGATCTCAAAATTCTCTTGTCACCTGTAGGTTAATTTCTACAGCACCATGCTAAGTAGTAATAGTATAGCTGTAGACAAATGGGGAGATCAATGTCTGCAAATGTTTGATTACAGAATATATCCAGAGATCTACTGGGCTTCTTCTAGACTAGAACACAGGCATCTGATTACTGATGCCACCCACTTTCCCCAGCCAGCCTTGGTAACTGTAGTGGTTGAAATATGAAAGGTCCCAAATTGGCGTGCATTTGAGCAGCTGGTGGTACTGTTTTGGTTTAGTGTGGACTTTAAGAGGCCTTGCTGGGGTGAGTGAGTCACTGTGGGATGGGCCTTGAGGCTTTGTAACCCAGCCCTACTCCCTACTCCATCCTCCTGTCCTCTCTTGTCCTCCTGACTATGGACCAGTTAACCAGCTTCCTGGCCCTCTTACAGCCTTGCCTTCCCTACTGCGATGAGCTGCCTTTCCTCAAACTGGAGCCAAAATAGCTTCTTCCTCCATTGCATCTTTTCTTCTTGGGTATTTGATTACAATGATGAGAAAAGTCACAAGCACAAATGACACACCATCCCAAGAAAGCTGGCTCTGAGGACCAGGTCAGGGGCCAGGCCAGGGACCCAGTGGATATGGTGAGTGAGCCTCACCCTCCCAGGGTCCATGATGGCACTCTTTGCTGTGATGTGAGTGCCTACCTCCCACCCCCTCATCTTGCCCCTCTTTAAACCACCTCTTGCTCTGAGATGCTTTCCACTGGCCATGGATAAGGGCTCACTGATCATGGAAGAGTTTAGTAATTATCAGTAAAGTGGTTTAAAAAGAAATATTGCAGTGCCAGCCAGGCCTTCCCACTGACTTCCTTTTCTGTACTTTGAATGTTTTTTTCCTCTCATTGTCAGAAAGCAAAGCCTGCTAAAAACTTTCATCTCTCAGGCAGGATCTGAGTAGAGGAAAAGAGAAGGAGATGGGTAAAGCCAATCCTGTGCTCCTATGGTCCAGGGTACCAAAACACCTCAAGTGGCAAGGGTGTGGCAAAGGATGAACTCCATTCACCACTGCTGGGAATATGTGGGTGACTGGACACTTGGCATTCATTCTAAAATTTGAAAGTTTCTCAAACACAATTTCCTATGCTTGTAGCCAAATGTGTTCTAAAAGCCAAGAAGCCAGAAGACTCTTACAAAAGAACAGGGCGTGAAACTCCCAGACATTGTAATTTGAGCTTCAGTTGACCGTTAATTTAAGTTCAATTTGAATATTTTTCAGGAAAGAAGCATACATAAAAATTTTATATTTAAGGATGATGAAAGCCATAATAAAAATACTCAACATGTTCTTTAACAAGCAGTCAAAACTATTTCTTAAGATCTGAGAGACCAAGAATCTCTTTACTCTTGCTATTAACCCAAAGGCCTAACTGACCATACCATTCTCACTAATAGTCAGGTAAAGGTGGAGATCTGAGGAACTGGAAGCCTTATTTCCAGCTGGTGGGATTGGAAAATGTTGTATCCACTATGGAAATAAATATGGAGGTTCCTGAAAAAATGAAAAATAACTTCCATCTAATCTAGCTACACCACTCCTGGTATATACCTTGACCATTAGTCTTCATATACCTGCAAATGCTCCCCACATAAGTGTGTCCACATATGGAAACATGCATATACCTACACCATACAAGCATACACACATAAAAATGAACAAATAAGGCAGGGAATGATTAAGACAGCCTTCATCAAACTCTAACTGACAAATGGGCACGGACACATATGCACACATATGCATATGCCTCTTCCTGTATACACACACACACATACACACACCTGTACTTATGTATGTGTATAACCTTCTGAATCCATTGTATGTTGCTACTTTGTATATGTGCTTAGGATTGCTTTTTATATGCTGAAGACACAGCAGAAAATAAACAGAATCCACCATTGTCATACATACAGAGAGCTCTGTCCCTTGT
Source organism: Sigmodon hispidus (assembly GCA_004025045.1). Taxonomy (NCBI): domain Eukaryota; kingdom Metazoa; phylum Chordata; class Mammalia; order Rodentia; family Cricetidae; genus Sigmodon; species Sigmodon hispidus. The sequence goes on from PVIH01016771.1 coordinate 37,339, forward strand.
CCCTTTACATGCTGCCAAATCTGTCCCTTCTGCTCCTCACCTTTGCCATCACTTCCCTCAATCCAACTTCCTTGACTGGCCTTTCCCTCTGACTTGGAGCTGACAGTGTGTCCCCTATCTGCTCAGTTGGTTACTCTGACCTTCTAGCCAACCCACACGGGGCTCCTCATTGACTCCATATTTCTTAATGACACAGCAGGGATTCCCAAGATTTCATCTCTGTCTGGTTTATCGGATTCATTCTTCAGAAGGTCACCAAGGGGTTCTTAATCTTTGACATTCAGGAAAGTATCTGAAGTCCTGTCAGCCAGGAAACCTTTTCCCGTCCAGTTCCTTCTCATCCTTAAAGAATGAACACATGTTGCCCCTTTGGGGTTCCCTGTCTGACCCTCCCTCTAGACCAGTGTCCTTATCCCTATACTTTCTGTGGCTCAACCAGCGGGCACCATGGTGACTGTTCTTTTATAGAGCTGTCACATTGTTCTGTGTAGAGCTCAGAGCCAGGGATATGGGAATTGTGGTTAACATGGTGATTCATAATACTTAAATGAGTTTTAGGCCCTGGTTAAGGAAAACATGCATATTACAAGCCACAAATAATCTCTCAAATGAAGTATAAAGCTAGGATGTAGGTCAGCAATAGAGTCTTTGCCTAGCATGGACAAGACCCTGGATTTGATTCCAGCAGATGAAAGGAAGAAAGAAAGACAAGGAGAGAGGAAGGCAAATAATAAATCTGCCTTCCTGCTTCAAATCAGTAAGACCAGTATTTTACTACAAAGCCACTCTACCATGATACATTTCTGTGCGGAAGCAGTGTTGATTGCATTGTAACCATTCTAGATAACCCCAGTTTGCCTTAGCTCTGTTGCAGTTTACATGATGAGTTAACACTCGGCCTCTCACTGTACCTCTAGAAGTCCAGGGAAGAGGGTCAGGAGCATAGAGCATCTGCTGCTCCTTATCCATTATGTCATACACATATTATTATCTCAGAGCCAAAACCCAAACTCAAGAGCGACTGAGATGACCTGACAGCCAGAACGAACTCTGTTGTACTGTAGCCCAAGCTGCTAACATACTTGCCTCTGCCAGCCCTCTCTTGAGCTGCATCATTTTCTGTGATTATGCAACTTCAGGTCTTGAGACTATGACAGGGATTCCTGAGTGGCTGTGACGGAGCATTTGCATGTCCCATTTAGAGTTGAGCATACCACGGTCTCGTCCTCTGCACCTTGACCCATCATGGGTCTCTGTGTTAATCACCATCTACTGCAAATAGAAGCCTCTTTGCCGGGCTGGAGAGATGGCTCAGCAGTTAAGAGCACTGATTGCTCTTCCAGAGGACCAGGGTTCAATTCCCAGCACCCACATGGCAGCTCACAACTGTCTGTAGTTCCAGTTCCCAGTTCCAGGCAAATACCAAGGCAAATAAAAAAAAAGGGAGCTGGAGAGATGGCTCAGAGGTTAAGAGCACTGACTGTTCTTCCTGAGGTCCTGAGTTCAATTCCCAGCAACCACATGGTGGCTTACAACCATCTACAATGACATCTGGTACCCTCTTCTGTATACATAATAAATAAATGAATCTTTAAAAAAAAAAAAAAAAAAAAGAAGCCTCTTTGCCACAGATTGGGAGATAGATGCACTGATGAACAGGTATAATGACAAGTCACTAGGCATTGGTTTAATGCTATGTCTACTTCGCAGAGTAATAGTAGCAGGTTCTGGAGTCTATGATCTGCCAAGTCACAGGTTCCTTGAGGTATTTTATCACAGCAACAGAAATGAAGCTAAAACACTCACAAATTTTAACAATGTACATTAAAATGAAAAAATTCCTTCTATAGGTGAGGTATTTCTTTTTTATTTAACTTTTGCATACAATATGTTTTTATTCTCTTCTTCTCTCCTAATCCCTCCACGATCCTCCCCAGCACTGAAAAGGAGGAGTGGACACAAAGTCTCACTCCTTACAAGCAGCAATTTGCAAATGACAGCTTCTGGGAAAGGCAAATCAGTCTTCTACAATGGCTGTGTTTTATTTACGCTCCCTAGATCACATCTGACTTTCTAGGAGCTTTATTTTAATTCATCATATCAACATTAGTTTCTGTTCATTCATCCATCCATTCTGTTGTCTTCTGCAGGACCCTGTGTTTACTATAAAAATGTAAGCTATATCCTGAACTACTGCTCATATAACATATCTGGCTCAGCAGGCCAACCATCTTGAACTCTGCACCTCTGTCCCTTGCTTCAAGTAATTAAAATACAGTGCTGCCGAAGCCAAGTTCAAAGATTTAATCTCTGTTTAAGTCTGCTAGTTTCAGGAGATAATGACTTACTGACCAGGGAATTTAATAAAAATAAATTTACCACCAGCTACACACTGTACCCATAAACTCAGGCTATTGATCTCTCAAACTTTTGCTGCTGGCTGGAGGGAGTTACTGACCACAATCCACATCCAGAGCCTACCCGTGATGGATAAGGGTCCCATCCTTGCATGTGAGAAACAAGAAATTTATACACTGAAGCATCCCGGATTGGAACTGAATTACACTGAGCACTGGAACATGCAGCCAGCCCATTTATACATTTGTTAGATGTCTGTGGTACTGAATTGTACTAAATACTGGAGCAAGTAATACACTGATACACGGAACTGAATAACACTGGAACTCTGTTGACTAGAGAGAGGAGCACATTATAACTTATGCCTTGAGTATAATACACTGAAAATTCAAGATGTGCCAAAGCCAAGGCCATTATCTGAGAAGCTTCTTTGTGTGGTAGATGATAATTAACTCTGAGACCCACAACTGGTCAACATCCAGAGAATACAGCATGTCCAGCTCTAAGTAGGACATCTGTACAGCATCCTGTCTCTCAGCAGGCTCAGTGATCATCACAGGAGAGAGGGTGGAAAGATTGTAAGACCAGAGGAAGAAAACAGGTTTTGCCAGATAAGACAGCTCAGTGTCGCACATGAACAGCTGCTGGTATACACAGAACTTGCAGAGGATCAAGCCAGCCAAAACACCAGCACAGACTGAGGATGCATCCATGAAGTCCCCACTCCAGGCTGAGGAGCTCTAGGCAACTGATGGCTACTGGGGGAAAGTCAGTTTTCCTCAGGGATATGGCTCCTGGGAGACTATCCAGACTCCTGTAGATGGTCCCACACTCATGCACATACAGGCAAAACCAAGTGAACTCTGTAGGGTTGTTTTTTTAATGGGTATGCTATGTTGGGATAGGAAAGTGATAGAGGTATATTCTCAATTTTAAAAAAAAGGAGAAAAAACCATAAAAATAAAGTAATGCTAGCAAAGACTAGAAGGAGACTGACTGGAGTAAGATGGGCTGGAAGGAACACTAGAAGATACTGACATTTATTGCAAATGATGTTAGTGAATTGTGCCTCCATGTCTAACATCTAACATATAAAATTATTTATTTATTTATTATGTATTACTCTTTTGCTATGATGAACTTTGCATCTCAACTTGACTGGTCCACAGGGAATCCAGATATTTTGTCAAATATCGTAGTAAGAGGTTTCTGGCCTACCTAGTCCCGCAGTTCGAACCTGCCCACTGCTGCTTACCTGGACCAGCAATCCCAAAGTCACAAAAAAGCACACAGACACTTATATTAATTTCATCCTGCTTGGCCTATGTCTCAGGCATATTGCTAACTAGCTCTTTCATCTTAATTCAAGCCATTTCCATTCATCTGTCCTGCCACATGGCCCATGGCTTACCTGTTTCGTTACATCTTGTATCATGGGCAGCTGGATCAGGTCTCTTTCCAACTCCGCCCTCCTTCTCCTACCTATGCTCCGATTTCTCAGCCTACTTCTATGGTGTCCACCATAGGCCAAAACAGTCCTTTATTCATAGCATAAAGATGTCCCACATCAAGATATGATGCTGGTTGAGGTTAAATGGTGTGTCTAAAGCTGGTCCCCTTATCTTGCTAAAGCCTGATCCTCTTGCCCTTCCCCTTCTTGGCCAATGGTGACAACATCCTCCTGGTTGCCCAGACAGAGATGCATCAGTCTCCTTGTTCATTTATTCTAGTACTGTATCCAGCCTGGACATCTTCTACCCTCTCCACCATGCTCACTCCAACTCCAAGAATCAGAGTGGTCTCTAAGATGATCTCCCTGCTCTCCTACCCTCACAATTCAGTCTCAAGACAACGAACAAATGATTCTTCGGAAAGAAAGTCATCCATGTCATTCTCCTGAAAACTGTGACAGTTCCCTTTCGTTTGGGATGAAAGCCAGACTCCTTTCCACAGATACTCTTCTCCTGCCTGCCTTATCTCCAGCCTCACATTCCCCCACCAACGCTTTTCCCCCATGCCAGCCACACACCAGTTGCTTGCTATTCCTGGAACACAGGAGAGACAATTGCCAGCCTTAGATCCATCACAGCGGCTGTTTCCTCTGACCGGAAGCTCTTCCCACAGGCACCCACGTAGTCAATTCCTCAGTGAAATCTGAAGTCCATCCTATTTTTAACAACTGTATTCTCCCCCATCTCCTCCTCCTCCTCCTTCCCTCCCTCTCGCTCCCTCTCCCTCTTTCTCTTCTCCCTTTGCTTCCTTTCCTCTCCATGTACCCCAGGCTGTCTTCTAATTCATGATATAGCTGAGGATGACCTTGATCTTTTGACCCTCCTTCCTCTGTCTCCCAAGTTCTGGAATTTCAGCACTGTTACACTAAGCTTATACAGTGCTGAAGGTGGAGCCCAGGGGTCTCATACATGCTGGACAAGCACTCTACCAACTGAGCTAGCCCATCGCATGTATATTTCTGATCTTTATCACTGAACTTCTTTCCCCATCCCCACCCCCAGTGGCTTTTCAACACCTAATATGTGAATAATTGAGGTGTATGACCATGGCTCTTTGTCAGTCTCCGTATGAGATGGGTAATTTTGTGTGTCAATTTGATGGGACGCAGGCCTCACACACTGGGCACACTATCTACTTAGTGAGTGAAGAGACAAACAGTAACAGATGACAAGCTAACTCTCTTTAGAGGCATAAGAGTTGACAAAACCAAGCAATCTGCTCTACCGATCATTCTGTTGCTGTGATAAAACCATTCTCACCAAAAGCAACTTGGGAGAGGAAACCATTTATTTGGCTCACACTTACAGGTTATAATCCATCATTGAAGGATGTCATTGCAAAAACTTGACCCAGAAGTCATGACAAAATACTTTTTACTGACTTACTCACAGGCCCATGCAACCAACCTGGGCAGTCCCTCAATGAGACTCCCTGCTCAAGGTGACAGTTAAAGATAATTAAAACAGAGTTAATTATTTGGTAAGATAAAGGGGAGCAGAAGAAAATGGGGTGGGGGATAAGTATAATTAAAGTATATCATGTATATGTATGTGTAATATAGTAAAACTCATCTTATGCATAATTAATATGTGCTAATAAAAATATTAAAAGCAGGGCTGCCAGATGACCCAGTTGCCACTTTGCTGCTATAAAGGCATGAGGATCTGAGTTTGCACTCCCAGTACCCACCCATCTAATGCTAGGAAAGGTGGCCCAGGCCTAGAATCCCAGCACTAGAGAGGGGGAGCTCACCGGGCAGTCAGGCTAGCTGAATCTATGGGTCCCAGGTTCAGCGGTGAGTTTTTGTCAAAATACAAGGTAGAGCTCAGTTTATGAAAATGAACATCAACCTCCGGCCTCTGTGTGTGCATGAAAATGTATCTGTACACACCAAACACACACACACATACACACACACAGAGAGACAGAGACTGAGAGAAAACTAAAAAGATTTGGAATCTTGTGATCTATGAAATAAAGTAACCTTAAATCAAGAAAAGGACAAAATTTTAATTATCCAGGTCTTCTTGGCTGTTTCCAAGGAGATTTGTCTTTATTGTTTTGTTTTTTTCTATGAAAGAAAAACCTAAAGATGGAGCATTTGTTCTGATTCTCATTTGGATGCTACAGCCCGTCACAGCAAAGAAGTCCCAGCAACAGGGGGCTTGAAGCAGCTAGTCACATTACACCCACAGTGTGAAGCTTGAGCTCAGCTCACTTTCTCCTTTTCATACAGTTGGAGATCCTATCCTAGGGAATGGTTCCGCCCATAATAGGCAGGTCTTTATACCTCAACTAACCTGGTAAAGATAATCCAGGCACACTGAGAGACTGTGTCCCTAGAGATTCTAGATCCCATGAAGTTGACAATTACAAATAACCATTACAGCCTCCCAGCCCCAGACTTGAAAATTAAGGCCACAGCCACTGGCTGTCAGCTTGCTGGGTAGGTGCAAAGAATGCAGAGGTTTTTGTACCTTTGCTTCTCCAGAGTTCACTGTTACACACAAGGACAGGTGATAAGAAAAAAGAACATAGAGGTGAAGGAGGAAAGGGTGGCAATACCATTGGTGGGGATGGGTAGAGGTGGGCATGAGAAGGTCTCACCAGATAGCAACATGGAAGTGGACAGCATCAAAAAGCCAAAGAAAAAGGCTACACCCTCATCCCAGACGATGGCAGCTCTTGAAAACAGTCTCCAAAGCATGAGGCAGAACTCAACCAAAACAAATAATTGAAAAATATGTGGCTGAAAGGCACCTGAAAAAGTGCTCATCATCTTTAGCCATCAGAGAAATGCAAATCAAAACAACTTTGAGATACCACCTGACACCTGTTAGATTGGCTAAGATAAAAGACACAGAGGACAGCCTATGCTGGAGAGGATGCAGAGCAAGGGGAACACTCCTCCATTGTTGGTGGGAGTGTAAGCTTGTTCAGCCACTTTGGAACGCAGTATGGCGGTTTCTCAGAAAACTGAGAATCAATCTCCCCAAGGACCCAGCAATACCACTTCTGGGTGTATACCCTAAAGATGCACAGTCATACTCCAAAGGTATTAGCTCAACTATGTTCATAGCAGCATTATTTGTAATAGCAAGAACCTGGAAACAACCTAGATGTCCCTCAACTGAAGAATGGATTAACAAACTATGGTACATCTACACAATGGAGTACTACTCAGCA
>PVIH01016772.1:0-44389 GCA_004025045.1 Sigmodon hispidus
AAGAGATGACTTTGGGATTTATGAGCAGACAGGCCAAAATTGTGCTTCCAAACGAACCTAACAGAAATCATCTTGTGGGTATAAACAAAAACAGCATTTCAGCCTTATATACTATTAAAAAATCTTGTATACAGAAAGTGTTTGCATTCTGTGATAAGTATTACAATGATTATTTTTAAAATAGAGAAGGGAAAGGAAAAAAAAAAGCATACTAGAAGGCTTCTGGCTAACATATACCGACTATTGTGACTCAATTTGGTCAACACTGTAATTTTCTCACTATTTTTCATATCTCCCCAAATGCAAAAATTTTAAAACTAACAAATGAAAGTTCTATTTGAAAGACTCAAAGTTAGTAAACATAATTATATGTGGCCAGGCAATTTTAGCCCATTTAGACTTATGGTTCTATAATTGCTTTTTCAGTTACTATTATATCTTATTTTCTGGTCCACTTTGTAGAGAGTTTTAAATGATTTCTGTTTAACTTATAATCTGTTGCTGTATCATGGCTTTTAGCCATTCCTTAACAGTAGAATATACAGGCACAGCCCTATGTTCTGCTAGCCTTGGAAATAATTTATTGATTTAAAAATATCACAGTGGCAGAAATGAACTGATGAGCCTTAAATCTAAACCTCTCTAGAATCACATCATAGATGATTACAGCACTTAACCCCTAAAGAAATACTTCAGCTCCATGTGAAACGAGAAACAAGATGTTGACTTATTTTCAAGATTATTACTATTCAGAAAATCTTAGCTCTTAAGTATTTCAGCATTCTTCATTGACTCTCAGACAAAAGAGCTTATATCACACCACCTAAAATGCAAGACTTAGTAGGATACAGAATGAAGTTATGGGACAGACCTTCTGGAGCGACACTACATACCATCACCTCTCCTAGTCTGTGCCACAATTTACAAAATGTGAATCTCAAAACAGAAAAGGTTCTAACATTACTCCTTTATTTCTGTTGTGAAGTTTAATAGTATTGGGTTCAAGTCAAGTTGTCCTCAATGTTGGTGTACATGGATTTTTTTTGTTATTATAGCTTTTGCCTTTGTGTAACCATAGGAGACTATAAGATTTGAAACAATACCAAACAAGCTATCAAAGGTTTCAACACATCAAACTCTGATAGGAATGTTGCTCCATCTGCTATATAAGAATTCTTATTCATCTGCAGACAACTAGCTACCCTGATGTAAGTCCACATACTTTAGAGCCAAAGGCAAAACTTTCACCCAAATAGCTCTGTATCCCTTTGGTTTATACTTGACTATAGGGAATTATATAAAGAAGTAATTTTTTAAAATAGTCTTTAAAGGAACAGTAAAAGTAATATTAGAAAGCCTCATAAAGATAAAAATACAGAGAGCCTGGATATTTTATGCTATTGTGTTGCCTTTTGAATTTTTAACTGCTATGTGACATTTGATTGTGAAGGCTGCTAAATTAAACTAACATGTATATTTTATAGGTGTCTTGACTTCAAAATGTGGGTGTAAGGATATGTTGCTTTGGAAAAGAGGTTCTGCTTTTATTTCCACAGAAGATAAGAACCTGTGGATTGCTTCCAGGCTAATATGATTTGATCAAGAAAGACCTTATGAGGGCAACTGGATGAGTCAATGTAGCCTCACAGAGTACAACAGCCAAGATTTAACTGTAATTTTAAATTTTCTCAGGATCCTCTAAAAGACTATCAGCATTACCAATCAGCAGAAAGTAGTATAGAAAACTACACCAAAACTGTCAAAATATTGTTTATGAATTTTTATCTAAATGGTGATATGATATAGAAATGATAAAACAAGATAGATTATTGAATGTACTTTAATGTAAAAAAAACAAGTGCTAATCTCAAAATATTTTACATTGGAATAGATTTTGGTTTATTGATACAAAGTTAAGGTCAATTTTGTTATACTGTATGTATATTTCTACTCTCGTTTAAGGTATCATGTTAATGTAATTAATTTAAAATTGTAATGTGTCATTAAGAAATATAGATTAATAGTAATCTATGATAATCAAACTTATACTCATGTTAGGTTTTTAGGTATACAAAGATATATTTCAGATAGGTAATCTTTAAACACTTCAAAGACCTACAGAATATGGCATTTAAATATTTTAAAACTTAGACTTTTCTGGACAGTGAGACATGTCAGCTCCTGGAAGCACCAATTCCTTCAAGAGGATGAAGGGCATTGAACAAACTCCATGTGGAGTTTACTTTCTTTGTGGCAAACATTGCCATTGGGCAAGAAACTGTTCTTGCTTTGACTGCTTGACAGTATGCTATATAAACTAGACATGCAGAACTCATAGGAAGTTGACAACTGAACTTTGCTGAAACAATGCAAGATGGTACTTCAGGTTCTTGCTTCACAGAAGTAACTGCCAGACATTATTCAGTACACAGAGGAAATTGACTAATGAACTTTGCCATTAAACAGAGTAGTCTTTCAAATTTTCTGCTTCACTGAAAGGTATGCCAGAGACTCTAGGCTTATAGGCTGAAGATGATTGCCTCAATGTTACAGAGGAATTTTGGGTGACTTTGCAGGCAGCCAGATGTCTCTGTCATTTCTAGAACTTTGAAAATTGCTTATGATGCATTTCCTGTTTATTCAAGTAATATATCTTTCTGGAGTCTTTGATGAAGTTGAAGACTAGATAGTTATAGCTTTTCTTAATTAGAACAAAAAATAAATTAGGTATAAAACTTTGGGCTCACAAATACAGGTATTTTCTTTAATTTTACTAAATACAAATAGATTGGATTTTGTAACTATATTTCTTGCTTGATAACTGTTTTGTTATGTGTAATTTTTACTATGTTAAAGTTAAAAACTTCCTTTTTGATTAGATAGAACAAGAAATGTGCTATGGGAAGTCTTTCTGTATGCTGTGAATATGTGTTGCTACCATTGGTTAACAAGGAAGCTGTTCTGGCCTATGACAAGACAAGAGACAGCCGGGTGGGGAATCCAAGTGAGACAGGAAAAGAAGGATAGAGTCTGGGAAATATGATCCAGCTATCCAAGGAACAAGAGGTGACCTTACCAGTAAGCCACCAGTCACATGGAAATAAATAGATTAATAGAAATTGGTTAATTTAAGATGAAAGAGCTAGCTAGTACCAGCATGAATCATGGACCAAACATTGTGTAATTAATATGTCTCTGTGGGTTGCTGGGAAGAGCAATCAGCTGAGAAAAACTTCTGGCTACACTTGACATCATACTGCATATGCTTTACTTCTTTTTCAAGGCCAAGTGTTTCCTTTTATTTCAATGTTTTATGTTCAAGATAAAGGAAGAAGTTGAAAGAACAGCCAGGAGCTATTGGAGTGATTTGGATGAGAGATGATAATAACTGTGACTGGGATGGTAGCATGAAGTATATCTATGTAGAAGAAAATTCAGACAGAATTAGTTGATAAATTGGAATTAGATTTAGGGTGTGTAAAAGGAATGCCCAGTTAAATGCCAACGTTTTGGCCTAAACAACCACTGTTTTCTGAGATGTGTCTTCAGGTGGAGTAGGTTCAGTAAAGAAACTCAAACAAAGATTTCATTTGACATACTTGTTACATGGCCAGTTAGCTATGCCAATTTCCTTGTTGTTAATACAAACCCAAGATCTATTTAAAAAAAAGAGGGGCTGAAATAGACATGTTAATCTAGGAGTAGCACACAGTTGTAACTTTTATTTTTTATTTTTTTATGAGAATGTAGAGAGGGAAGGGATGTACATGTGAGTAAAGGTGTCTGTAGAGGCCAGAAGAGGGTGTCAGATTTCCAGGAGCTGGAGTTACAGATGTTTGTGTGTCACTTGCCGTGGATGCAAAAAACTAAAATCAGATCCTCTACAAGAGCAGTATGAGGTCTTAAATGTTGAAGCATCTTGTTGACACCTTGTTTGTGTTCTGAGACAATTTATATAGCTGTCTTTTAACTTGTTATGTATCTGATCATGTCCTATCTCCTGTCTATGACTCCTAAGTGCTGGTATTTCAGATGTACAGTACCACACTCAGAGATAGTTTTTGAATCCAGGAGTTTTACATACAGGTCAATGAATATAGGGAGAAAATCTGGGTGGCTGATAATGGGCTTTCTTTCCTCTAAACATAAGATTGGGTAAGATACAGGCCTCCTGCAAGCTTTCTGCAGCTCCAGGTTTTACTATCCTTGCCTTGCAGTCTGTTACCTACCTTTAGCTTTTTCTCTCAGAACAGCATGCCTTTCCCTTTCTTTATACACTTCCAGAGCAATATCAGCCTGCTCATTACTGCCTTTTCCCTGCCAGTCTTCACTAGACTTATGCAATGTCTCCCCTTATCCATCTCCAGGGCACTATTGCAACTTAGAGACCTGCTCAACAACACATATGCTGGTAGTATTTTCTCAACTCAAAGAAATGACACTGTGTGTCCACAGCAAGCTAGTTGGTGTGTATGTGTTAGGCTTCATTGCAACTCTGTGGGCATCCTGGTGACACCAGTGCACCTTTACATAATGTGCAACTGGATCAGATGTACTCCTAATGCTAACACTAGCAGTCTCCTTTGGAATGACTCCAAAACCAATAAGAGACTATTGCATAATTCAGTGGTTCTTTTGGTGAGAAAAATTGAATCAATGGTATGATTTAATCTTGTGGTTTGGTTTCAAGACAGTATATGGCCCCAAAACTATAACCTTGGTTTATTTTAATAGCTTTCACCAATGTCCTAGATTTCATCAATTAAATCAAGGCTGGCCAAGCACTTGGGTTGAAGCAGAGATCAACTGAATTCAATTAATAATGTCTCAGAAATACACTAAAAATAGCACACAATCCATTTATAAAGTTAGCTCTTTTAAGACCTTCCACACAAAAACATCAAACAATGCTTACTACTACAGGCTATGAAATATGACTGTGGATCTGCCAATGCTTTCAAATTCCAAACAGTTGTGAGCAAGTTAATCAAGATGACAAAAGTTTTGGAACACAAACATGGCAAAGTTAAGTTATAAATGTGTTGCCTTGCAGGAAAAATTTTGGACATTTTAGTTGGGTCTTGGATTACATTTATCTCACCAAAAAATGGAAAACATTATCAATGAGAAAAGAATTTCAAGCTTCCTTTCTGGAATAAATGTCATCACCAAATTAATCCAGGAAAAAACCCACAGATTGTTCATAAACTAGACACAGTTCTGAATAGATTCAATTCATGTCAGAGCAGGGAACTTTTCAAAACTTTGGAACTACTTTCCATGTTATATTTTGTTAAGGCAAGAGATGCTGCTGAGAAGAAAAAAGGGGAGAGATAATTCTATACTTGTGAACTTTAAATTTTTATGTTCTTTATCGATTTCAAATTCAGATTAAAAGCCAGTGAAAATACAGCCATCTTAATAAGACTTTGGAAGACAATTGTTTTGTTTGGTTTTGATTTTAATATTTGGTCTAATTTGTTTTTACAATTTCCAATTGCCTCAAGGGCTCTCTTGTATAAAACCAAAAATAAATTGTTCAGGTAAATGACAGCCCAACACTTTCATTTTTCTGATTTAGTTCGCATTAGTCATATTTCCCCATTGCAAAGATCCATGTTCTCATGAAAAGTGCTTCATATTAATTTTAAATGTGGGTTCAGTGATGTCATAATTTCTCATTTTGTTCTGTCTTGAAGCAAATAGTCATTCTCTATAGGGAAAAGAGATACATTTCAGCAGATAATTACTGTTGTTTATTATGAATTCAGAAAGAACAGTATCTTCTCTTTAGCATATGCCCCTAGTTCATAATGAAGATGAATAAAAGATTAAGGAATAATGAAGAAGCTGTTATTATACTGTGAGTCACTCTTTTTATTTACTGAAATAGGTATGCGGTAGAAAATAATGTTCAAGTTAGATAGACAAGGCCTTCCTGGGATATGCCTAGCTGATCTCTAATATTCAACAATTATGGAGCCCATCTTAGCCTCCAGTGTCAGGGAGCTTCATTAAGTGAAGAACCCTTTCAAGGTCTTTGAAATTCCGAAGCTATAAAAAATAAATACAGCAAGTATAGTAGAAATACAAAAGGTCATCAGGCATACTTAGGAAGAAAGTTTGCATAGAGAAATTGATTCTGTGAATACGAAGAATGTTGAGTTTCTTTTTTACTTTGTTTCAGATGAGAAAAATTGAAATGATATCATAGAGGTTTCTACTTTACTCTGTGAGTGCTGGCCTGTTAAAGTCTCCTCCCTTAAACATATCTCTTCATTTCCAGCCGTCTAGTTAATGTTTTCTGACAACTGCAAGTTTTAGAAAGGATGTGAGGAAAAAGGAATCTTTATACACTGCTGGTGTGAATGCACTCCACTTTGTTCTGTGTGCCTTGATCCTGTAAACTGACTAGGTCTACAAGGAAATGAAGAAAGGACAGATACACATACAGAAAAGCTGGGAATTGGTGGGTAGAGACAACAGCAACCTGGAAACTTAGCAAGTTTATTTCTCAATAAGGGAAATGAGTTTATTATAGTTTATCATACAGCTGAATAAGGAGGCTGATTTATGGTAGACAGCTGAACAAGAAGGCAAGTTTAGTTATTCTGAGTTTCTACACACACTGGTCAATCATTCCCAAACACTTGTACCAGAGGAAGGCTTTAACAATTCCCTGAGCTTGACACAAGGGACCCTTTGCCAATTCCTGTGGATCTGAGGCATTGGGGTTCTTGATGTGACTGTGCTAATGTAAGCAACATTCACTCAGGACTTCATCAGTTTCTTACACATTTACTCAGGGCTTCCTCTGCTCTTTCATAATACCCTGGAGCAGCAATTATGAAAATCAGTGTGGATATTCTTCAAAACTGTAGAAATAGATCTACAATATGATTCAGCTCTCCCAGTCCTGGACATACCCAAAGGGCTCTAACAGCTCACAGAGACACTGGCACATCCATCTTTATTGCTGCACTATTCACAGGAACCAGGATATAGAACCAGCCTAGGTGACCATCAGCTGATAAATGGAGAAAGAAAATAGAGTACACAGTTGAGTATTGCACATCTATAATGGAAAATAGAATCCTGACATTTGCAGGAAAATGTATTAAACTTTAGGTCATGGTGTTAAGTAAAATAAAGCAGGCTCAGAAAAATAATCATGTTTTATCTCATATACATGTATACACATATGAAGATGGCATATCTTATCTGTCATATATATGTGGAGTATGGGTGTGAGCCAAGAAACTAAACAGAGACTGTGTGAGGGAGCAGGAAGTCCTTCCTTTTAATTATTTATTTGTAATATTTGGTATTTTGCCTGAATATATGTTCATGTAACACATGCCTGCCTGGTGCCATGGAGGCTATAACAGGGTTTAAGTTCCCCTGGAACTGGAATTACAAATGATTGTGAATTGATATGAGTGATAGGAATTAAGCCTGGGTCCTCTGGAAGAGCAGCCAGTGCTCTTAACCACTGAACCATCTCTCTCAGACCCCAAAGAAGGATCTTTCTAAGATTTGTTTTATTTTTATTTTTAATTATTTTATTTTATTTTTATTATGAATAAAGTCATATTTTTATTCATGTATATCCTTGTTCAAGCTCCCTTCCCCCTCCTGCCCCTTCCAGTCACTCTCTTCTCCACATCTCCCCATCTCCTCCCCAGCAAGGGCAGGAGGTTCCAAGGTCCCAATATGGCTTAGGTCAGCATCCACTCCTGGCAGATCCACTTTCCTCACCCAAACATCAAGACTGGGTCAGGTGTTCCTCTGGAGAGAATGGGCTCCAAGGTGCCAGTCCAAGGTGTTTCAGATCCCAAGCTGTTCAGTGTTTGTTGTTTGCAGCTTGGACACTCTTTGCTTTTTGCTTTTTTGTTTAGAATTTAGTTATGTGTATGTTTGAAGGTCTATGTACTTTCAAGCAGGTGTTTCATGGCCCAGAAAAGGGTGTCAGATTCCCAGGAGATAGAGTTACAGACTGCCACGTATGGGTTCTGTGACTGGAACTCAAGTCCTCTTCAAGAGTAATATGTACTCTTAAATACTGTACCATTTCTCCAGCCCCACAGAAGTCTCAAGGAAGTACCATATATATATATATATATATATATATATATATATATATGTATATGTAAATAAAATATATCATGATGATGTGATGAGTTTCATTATGTTATACGCTAAGTTACAAATATATTTAAATTAAGAATAAATAAGTGATAACAGCTGGGAACAGTATGGATGTGGATGGCCTGGCAATTTAATAATTGAAGATCTACAGGTGATTCTGGTAGAGGCTCACCTAGGAAAGAAGTAGGCTGCCTTTATACTTGCTACATAGCTGAGGATCACCTTAAACTTCTGATTTCTTGATTTCTGTCTCCTAAGTGATAAGACTATAGTCTGTGCCACTGTGTCCAGTTATATGGTGCTAAGAATCTCACACAGGGTTTTGTACATGATAGGAATGCATTCCATCAACTGAGCTCCAATCCCAACCTCAAGGCACATATTTTTAAATTGTAGTTGTTTTCCCTGAAACATAGCATTTAAGTGAAGCTTGTAATTTTACAAAGTAGACTGTGATAGTAATGGGATTAGATTTGCATTTTCTTTGGGTAGTTTTCCAGAATCAATTTTCCAAAAAATACATTAATCAATAAATAAAAGTTTAAGCTAGGAATGAGAGGCTGAAGTTCACCCCTGCAGGGTGAAAAGCTGTTCACAGATACCATCTGAAAAGCAAGAAATAGAAACATGTGTGGAAGGAAGTTGAGATCATGTTATAAAACCAACTGAGGAAATTGTGGTTATCCCTATGTGGTGGTGGTTAATCATAGAATCATCATGGATATATACTTCCATGTTTGTGGAAGAGTGTTTCCAGGGAGGCTTAGCCAAAGAGGGAAGACCCAGCATCTCATATGTTGGTCCTAGACCCATTAAAAGGGAGAAAGCAAGCTGAGAGCATGCATTATCTGTCTTTCCTTCTTAGTGGGGATGCAATGTAACTTCACAATCCTGCTGCCCTGCCTTCCATGATGCACTGAACCCTTAAACTATAAGCCAAAAGATACCCTTCTTTAACTTGCTTTTGTCCTACCAACAAGAAAAAAAAGTAACTCTTACAACTGGTAACTTCTCTCTTTTTCTATCAGTGCAACTGGTAGTCCTTTCCAAAGCTGCTAGAGCTAAGTCTGAACACAGAACTGGATGCCCTTTAGTTGTTGGCATCAAAGCTTGATGTTGGTGAAGTGGATGAGGGTCCTTGAGGGTCATATGGCAATTAAGTGAGGAACAGCTATATATTTCAGTATATTCACTTTGATGGTTTCCTAGATAAACAGAGCAAAAAGGCTACCTACACTCTCTTGACTCCTAACAGCCATCGAAAGTGTCTAGTAAAATGCTCACCTGCAATATATCTAATTTAAAGTCCACAGCTTTGTAGCAAAACCACAGTGCTGACTTCTACAGGACTGTGGACTTGAATTCTCCATTATCCAATACCTTGAACATGCTCTTCTTCCACCATACTCTGTCAAATATGTGCCCATTCCTCGGTCATTATTCTTTTCCCTCATCCCAGCACCTGTGCAGTCAACAAATAATAATTTCATGTCTGTTGTGCTCCCAACTTCCCAAAAGCTTCTAATTATAAAAGTGAGTGTTGAAAAGACAATAACTGAGATATTGTTATTATGCATGTGCTCCATCCTCCTCTCATACCTCACTTCATCTGACCTTGACCTATTCTCTCATGCTTCATGCTGGCCTCTTTCCTTTTCCTTCATTGTATTAGGATCTAAGCACTGCCAATTAGCTGCCAGAAGCTCAATACCACCTGAACCTGCAGGTTCCAAACAGAAGGGTCTTAGCAGATCAAGAAGTGGTTATTGAAACTGGAGGGATGGCTCAGTGGTTAAGAGCATGGGCTGCTCTTCAGAGGATATGAGCTCAATCACCAGCACCCACATGGAGGCTGTCTGTAACTCCAGTTTCAGAGAATCTGATGCCCTCTTCTGGTTTCCACAGGCAATGCACACATATGGTACACAGACATACCTGCAGGCAAAATGTCCATATACATAAAAATAATTTTAGACAGTCCTATGGTCCCACTGACCCAATAATGCTTGAATCAGTCTCCACTCCTGGCAAAATCCAGTTTTGTCCCCCATCCCTCAAGAGTGAGTCAGGTGTTCCTATAGTTGGAGTGGGGTCTGAAGGGTCAGTCCAGGGTGTTTCTGATCCCAAGCTGTTCAGTGGTTGTGGTTTGCTGCTTGGGCATGTTTGGGATTTTCTTGTTTGTTTGTTTAGAGACCACTAGTGAGTGAGTACATCCCCTACTTATCTCTCTGAGATTGTGATACCTCGCTCAGGAGGATATTCTCCAAATCCATCCATTTGCCTGTGAATTTTAGGATATCATTTTTTCTTACTGCTGAGTAGTATTCCATTGTGTAGATGTACCACAATTTGTTAATCCATTCCTCAGTTGAGGGACATCTAGGTTGTTTCCAGGTTCTTGCTATTACAAATAATGCTGCTATGAACATAGTTGAGCTAATACCTTTGGAATGTGAATGTGCCTCTTTAGGGTATACACCCAGAAGTGGTATTGCTATAGGACTGTCTACTCCCTGCTCAGGGAGGGGATGGGGAGTTGCGGAGAAGTAAAATGACCTGATGTGGTGGGAGGGGGAAGGGACCTTGAATAAGGATATACAGGGATGGAAAAAAAAATTCAGAGGGAAAGCTGAACACAAAGTAAATATATGTGTAGCAATCTTATTTGCATTTCCACCCTTGATAAGTCATGCTTATGATTCTTATCCTCTTTATAGTTATTGTTAACTTTTCAGCATTTTAAGTTCATTTTACTGTTTTTTTGATAAATACAAAATAAAGAAGGAAAAAAGAAAAAAAATAAAGTGAAATAAAAAAAATAAAAGAGTAATAATAATTTTAAAGAAAGTGTGTCTTTGGATTGGCACAAAATCTACTTTTCCTGTACATGGGACACACAGATAAACCAGTTGTCAACATGACCATCAAGAACATTTGGTGCACAGAGAAATGTGGTGACTTTCCCTTGTTTAACTGATGTCAGAGGAAAATAAAGGTGGGAGTTTACCTTATTGCTTTATCTTTCTTTCTTCCTATTTCCGTATAAATTACATTTAAATTATGTACTGGGGAGGAATATAAATGAGACTCAGGCAGCCCTCATAAGTCATCATTTTAGGGGGAAACAAAGCATCCTTGCTTGAAAAAGCAATTGAATTGAATTCATTAGGTGCTGTGGAAATAAGTTCCTAAAGATGAATCCAAACAGTTGCATGCAATTGTCTAGAAACAAGTGAACAATGTAAATTATTTTACTGTTTGGAAATAGTAACATAACATAGAAAGATACTTTTAAATGTATAATAACAAGTTTGTGTATATTAAAGAGGGAGGAAAACAAAGTAGAATCTTAGCTGATTACATGTTCAAGGTAAAATATAACTTGTTCTTTCAGGACGATGTTGACATATAAGGATCCCTGCTCTGGTACACACACACACACACACACACACACACACACACACACACACACACACACACACAGTACACACATACATACTGCATTATAGTCTTTGAACTCCTTTCTCTGAGGTTTTTATTTTCAGTATTTAAAAAAGGCAGGTGACTCCTACTGTAGCTATTTCCCAGAACGGGGGATCAAATTGAGTAATAGATATAAAAACACTCTGTAGAACCAGACATGGGGACCCACACCTATGATTTCAGCACTTGAGAAGTTGAGATCGAAAAACTGCCCAATTGTCAATACTATCTTAGGCTAAGTAGTGATTTTCACAACACTTTGGGATAAAGGTAAGAACCTGTTTAAATAAACTGTCATGAACGTGCTATTCCAGAAACAAACACATACACCTATTATTATTTATTGAATAACAATACATTCACAGGATTTAGTAGTTTTAAAAACAGTAGCTTATCATAGAACCCACCTACCTTGGTAGCCTGGGATAGGTGAATGTAGGCTCTCTTATTTCAATCTTTATTGCTAATATTAACTTTCATATCATCACAAAGCACACAGTAAATATACTCATATCTCTATGTGCATATATGTGGGTTACAGAATGATTACAAGTTAAAAAGGCTGCAGCCAAGTACAATGGAGTTTTTGAGAATTGAGGTATGAGACTTGTGTTGTTGAACTAAAACTCCTGGAGGGAGTTGCTGCTGAAGCTGCTGGAGTCCAGGTTGGAGAACAAAATGCTTCTAACTGCAGAGCAAAAGGCCAAACTGTTCAGAGCAGAAAGTGGGTCAGGAGCAGAAAAGAACAGGTGAGTTCCAGGTGTAGACAGGTGAACAGCTGTAGGCAGGCATTCAAATGGCTGGGTCAACAGCAGGCGACCAAGCCCAGTCCAGGAGTCCTCAGTCCCTGATGCACACATCAAGTGTCAGAGGATAGGTAGGTGTGGAGTAATGCCATGAAATTTTCAGGTGTACATCCCATCATGGGTCTCAGGTGAGGAACTTATACTGTTGGTATGATGTGTCTGAAAATTCTTGAGCCTACTTTCCCTGACATTACATTAATATGCCCCTATGTCACCACAGTCTCAGTTTACCTACACTTATAGGTCGATCCCTTTCTATTCCCAAGAAAAAGACATTCATCATTCTGTGCTAGATGGGACTACCAACAGACGGTGCGATTTCAGTGTCCACACAGGAGCTCCAGGCATCCTTCTCCCTCAAAATGGAGTTAGAAGCTACTTTTCAAATGGAGTTTCCTAAGGCTAGGTATAGCCTGAAAAAACACTTTTATACAATATATTGTAAATATAGGTAAGGTATAGCCTATTAGTTGTAAACTGCCATTAGGCTGGGTCCATGTATGACATTGGTTCACTTAATCATGAATAACACTAGTTTTCTAGAGTAGAAAAGTAACACTCTTAATTAAGAGTCTTTGGTTTTAAAGATATGATTTGCTTCATTTTCTTAACCATTACTTGGCAACATGGCTACATAGGAAGACTTACTCCTGTGCACAAACCACAGCTGCCCTAATTTCCCACAGCAAAAAAACCTTGAAGTCCTGTTTGGTCCAGGTCTATGCTCCAATATGTTAAATGTTCAAAACACAGAATCCAACAGCTTTCTCTCCGTGCATTGCCTGGTAAAGCATCCATCATTTTCCTACTTCTCTTGCAAATGATGGGCTAAGAAGTAGTGGCCTCTTCAATCCAATCTTCTACTTATCAGGTTTATTCCTTGGACAGGTGACCCACCAATTTGTTCCCCTGCCCCATTCCTCCCAACTGAAGTCTTCCTTAGACTTAAGAATCAGACCAGTCCTTCTTCCAGTCCCAGGACCATGTGACCATTTTGTAACCAATAAGATTTAAGCAGGATTCACTTGAAGGGTTCAACATTTGTCTTGGTGGTACATTCTTCTTGGAACTACCATTTCTCCCTGGGCTCTTCTGTTCACTAACAGGAAGCAATTAGAAAACTTTCCGACAGTTCCAAATAGTAGACAATTCAGTTGTTATAGTCAATATAAAATGTAAAAAAGAATAAATGAACGAATGAATGAACAACCTTTTTCCTTGGCCATTCATGGATCATGTTCTTTTACATATACTAGCTGCCACTACAGACTTTATTTTTATCTTTTTATTGAAAAACTGTTGGAAATATTTTAAACACACCAAAAAATATAAATAGTAATTCAGTTGGTACCTGAGTCCCCAATACTAGCTGCCAAAGGCACACTATTTTATTAAACTTGACCTATATAGAACTGGGCAAATCAGCACTATGTCATGGAGACTGAGGTAGGGAGACCCTCATAAAACCCAGACTTTCCTGAGGTTTTATAAACAGTTAACAGTTGCTGAAGGAGAGAGAGATTTTTCTCAATGGTGCAGCCACTGATAAGGTGCCCATATTTTGTGTAAATAACTCTTCATACACATTGTAAGCAACCCTAATGAAACTCAGTAGGTCACCAAAAATGGAAGTTAGGGGGACTAGTTGGGAAGAGGAAGTGGGTCATCAGGAATGAGAGTTGAAATAGAGACTTAAAGGCAGTGAGCATGCTCAAAATACATTATATGCATATATGAAAATCTCCACTATGTATAGTGAATATATGCTAATAAAACATTTTTAAGGTTTTTTTCGCAAAACTTGCTTTTAATAGCTAGCCTCCTTCACACTTTGAATTCTTTCATGCATTCATGTAACTCTAAACAATATACTCAGTTATTTTATGTGTCCTGAACTTAACATGAAAAGCACCCATCTCCATTACCCATTACCATATGAAACCCTAAAGGAACTGACTTCTGTGTACCACACACAGAATTTACTCCTGTCTACACATCACTTAACATCTATGGAAGTATCCCTCTTCCATGCCATTTACCATCCAGTATGGGAGCCTCTGTAGTCTTGTACCTTGCCTTTCATGCTTCTCTGCTTCCCAAGCATTGGGGACCTAGACTGTACTCCCTAAATATTTGGTATATTAATATTCATATAGAAATATAGAGTCTCATCTCCACAACATCAGCTACCAGAAAAATGAGCTCAGAAATTATATGGACTGAGGTGATGCTGATGGAATCCAATTGCACAGACTTCTCCCCATGGAGATTTAAACCAGTAAGTGTTGCTATTTATAGCTTTGCTTTCATTGGATGAATCAACAGATTATTGTATTGCCCGAAGTGTTCACTTCATACTATTCTGAAACATGGTTATTTACCTTTAGTTCAGGCAGTCTTCCTCTAATGAAACTTTTAAAGGGGAAAAAAGTTCATAGAACTGTAAATCAAGGGTTCTCAACCTGTGGATCATGGCACTTTTAACAAACCTCTATCTCCAAAAAATAAATTTACAACTTATAACTATAGGAAAATTACAGTTATGAAGTGGCAGCAGAAATAATTTGTGGTTGAGCTCAGCACAACATGAGGAACTGTATTAAAGGATCACAGCATTAGAAAGGTTGGAAACCACTGCTATAAATGAATTTCTAAAAAGGGGAAACAGAAGCAGCCTGGCAGCTGCTGCAGGAATCCAAGAGTTAATGTAGCCACAAACAAAATTAAAATTGAGTAACTAACTCATTAGTCACCAGAAGTATTTAATACAATACTCACACAAATATTCCTTTTCAAAATTAATTTATATATCAGCATAATGTGGTATTATTGTCCATAAAATGGATTAAAATACTCATTCATCAAGATCCTCTATATATTTCTTTACCCAGATGAGATTAACATTTTCCTGAATTCATCTCATCATCTCTAGACATTCTGGTGTACAAGGCTAAGCTAGCAAGAGAACTGATTTGAGAACTGAGTGAGTTATTGGCATTTTCATGAACTGGTATGAGACCACCAAAAAGCTGTTCCTCCCTTCTTCTCTCCAGCCTTAACATCTGTACAATTAAGATTGATAGCAGATGATCTTGAGATTGTCACTTCCAGCTGTGTGTATTCATCATGTTTTCAAGAATACATAGTATTATGGTTTAAAAGTTACTGAACATACATTTCCATCAAGTTGTATCGATATACCATTTATTTCATAGAGGGACTATAAGCATTGTGGCCTGACACCTTCAAGAATGTGTCAGGCTAAACAAATATAGCTTAAACTAAGCACAAGTGATGATTATTTTTCTTATTAAATGTTGCCTTGGTATATAATTTAATATAAGCAAGCCAAGTTAGCATAATTGATAGGTCTTATTTTTAAAACCCAAACTCCAAGGTTTCTCTTCTTAGTGATGTGCTTATTAGTCATTGGAAAACAATAATTTCAACAATCCCATCACTTCAAGTGTCCATTTACAGAAATGGAGACTCAATATTAATATATATGAATATATGAGACTTCAGATGCATAAACTACATATGAGAACTATTTCACACTGTAAAAAAGCCCCCTAAGTCACCTGTGAATTACAGAAGTAATGATGACTAGCAACTGATTCAGTGGAAAATTACCTTGTACATTGAGTGCCTGAAATACTGCTCAAAATGAGAGCAAATCAACAAAATAACAGGCTAGACTGAATCCACAGGACATATTATAGAAGAGGCACATAATGAGCTGGGTAAAGGATGCTGCTTGTTCACCAAGTAAGGTGAATAAAAAGTCCCTTTGCCCAAGCTCTTCGTGACAGTGCTTTGTTAATTTTCTGAAATGAATCTGTTTTCATGGTGAGTCATTGCCCTTTTACTGGCATTATTTTAATGACAGAAGATAGAAGAAAAAGGTCACAATTTACATCAATGCTTCTTTGTATGACAGACTGAGTGAGTCACCAAATGAAATTAACAAGGAAGTGTGGTTACCATTTTTTGCTGTCTATACTCCCTCCCCTGATAATCTGTGCAAACACAATGAATGAGGTATTTAAAGAGATCTGGTTGCTAAGTATCAACCTCTTTCAGAGCTCTTCATTCCAACCTGGACACAAAATATGAAAAATTTTCAAGATAAATGTATCACAAGGCATCCAAAGGCTCAGATGCCTGAGTGTTGACATGACCACTCTAGTACCTGGTGCAGAATACAAAAGCTAAAGAAATCAAAGCCACAAAAATTTTAAAATCTTCTTCACCATTCCCTTTACTTTACATAACTCACTGAGATTCTGAAAAGAAAGTTATTTCTTTAGACAATCACATACTTGAAGGAAAGGTGGGACCAGGGCCAAGTTCACCTTCCTCATTCAAATATTTCATTTTACTTTTAGAGTTCACAAAATATTTTACTTGCTCTTAAAAATGAGAAGCAATGGACAAAACAAGGTGACTTTCTGAAAATGTGACAACTTTGTTGGGATTATGAAATGATTCCGATATGTTGTAATCAGTCTGTGAAGTTGCTGCACAAGCATGAGAGACTGAGTTCTACCTACAGCACACACATAAAAAGCCACTGTGCTGGCACCTGCCTATAATCTAGCACTGGGGGAAGTGGAGAGATGACAGGAAGTTCCCTAGGGCTTGCTGGACAGCCAGACTAGTGGGTGATTCCTGAAGAACATCACCCAAGGCTCATCTCTGGTTTCCATACACATGTATGCATGCCCACATACACATATATAACCACACAGAGATACTAATGTGTGCTAAAAATAAAAACAGCATATACTAATGTGTGTCAAAATGAAATAAGATGCACAGGTTGAAATAAGTATATGGAAATACGTTGCACTCCTTTGTCATCAGGGAATTGTCAATGAAAACAATCATAAGATACCAGTACATACCTTTTAGAATAACCCAATTTTGATCCCTGAACCCCACATAGCGGAGAAAACTGACTCTTCAAGTTGTATGCCGACTTTCACATATGCACTGTAGAATATAATATCATGAGTGCACTCATGTGCACACACAATAATAATAGCATAATAAATATGTAAATTTTACATGTTTAAATCTGTTCAATGGACTATGCTCATGTAATAAATTATCATTATAAAGATACAACAAGGTTATAAACAGGAGGAAAGTTGTTAGTTTATCTTCATTGTCAACTTGACTGGACCTTCTGTTCTCCCAAGAGACACAACCTAGGCTATGTCAGCAAGGGCCTTTCAACGTTGCTTTCCTGAGGAGTAAGGAGCCACATGAATGTGGGCTGGGTACACAGTCAGAAGGTGAGCATGAGTAGAAGGGGGAACTGAGCACCAACACTCATCTCTCTCTACTTCCTGCCTGTGGATATAATGTAACCAGCTGTCATGTTCCTGCTGTCATGCCTTTCCTACTCTCCCAAGTCAGAGCTTTGAAGAACAGTGTGCTCAAATGAAATCAACTACAAAGAAAGAATGAGCATTTTTTAGGAACTATTGTGTTGTGGGTAAGGATAGGACTCATTTATCATTCATTTCATACAGCCTTTTGCGGCTCAAGAATCCAGAAAACCCATATTAATGAAATAATTCACTAAAGGGGCATAGGGAGAATACCACTTGCTTACTTGGTAGATGCATTTGACATCTGTTCTGTGCCAGTCCCAGAGCTGAGGACTAAGCACACAGAGTGAGGGCAAAATTTGACTGCCATGTTGTCTGCCATGTATGGTCGATTTCTGGACCCAGGCAGACTCTAGAATCGGGAACAAGTCTGTTGAGGACTTGAAGATACCTCTCAGTTTGTCTGAGGCACACCATTGTGTCATTGTCATTGTTTTGAGAAACTTGTGACCTATGCAGAAAACGAAATGGGATTCCAGCTTTTACACTCTACCCATATGCACAGTCTACCCATATTTCCTGGCTTGGAGTTTTGTCTGTTGGCTATAAATTAATATCAAGTTGAGTACTTCTCATATTCATCTCAGATGTTTTAGAGAGGGTCCCAGTGCAGTGTGACAGAGATACTGTAGTCAGAAGTTTCTCTGTCCCACCAGGCTTGTCCCGAGGTCTGGATCCCTAGTCTCACAGCCATTTAGTCCCAAATAATCACACAAAGGTTTATAATTACAATAATTACAGCCTTATTACTTGCTAACTCTTATACTTAAATTAATCCATTATTCTATTTATGTTTAGCCTTGTGATACCTTTTCTCAGAGCAGCATTCTCATCTTCCTTCCTCTTCGTCTACTGGCATCTGTTCTCTTCTATTCTACTTCTTAAAATTTTCCTTGTCTGACCACCCCACCTATACTTCCTGTCTGCCTAGCCTCTGGCCAATCAGGGTTTCATTAAACCACTATTTATAGTGATTTTTTTTTACAGGTATTTAAAATGTACAAAAGCATAGTCCTACAGCAGGATCCTCATAAGATGAAATTAAGACAAATATACACAGAGGAATGATCATTTGAGGACAGGAAAAATACAAACATCTGCAAGCCAAGGAGAGAGGCTCCAAGGAATATCAACCCTACTCACACTTGATCTCATAATTCTGACCTCTAGCATTGTGAGAAAATGTAATTGTTCTCTCTCCCCTCCCCTCCCCTCCTCTCCCCTCTCCTCCCCTCCTCCTCCTCTCCCCTCCCCTCCCCTCTCTTCCCCTTTCCTCTCAGGTCTTATCATATATTTCAGGCTTCCTTAAACTTGCCATGAAGTCCAGGATGAACTTGAACTTCCAGTCTTCCTGACACAACTTCCTGAGAACTTGGATCATAAAGTGTACCATAAATCCCAGTATGGCAGTTGTTGAACCTGAGTAGTGTTTTGTTATAGCAGCCCCAGAAGCCCAAATACATATGGAATGGAGTTACTGTCCTATCTCATTTATGATTTCTATCATCAATCAGAGTAGAAAAGAGAGTGAGAATCGTGGACTATATTAGAATCCTGTCAGCTACAGGTGGCAATTCCATAAAACCCTATGGCCAACTCATTTGAAAGTACTGGTTTAATTTTTGGGGCTTATTTCATTTATTGAGCTTTCCACTAGTTTTTCCTATTTTCCAATTTTCTCAAATTTAAATATTAGTTAGTTCAAGGGGTCTAGAAGAGGAGTGGAGGAAGAGGACTGTTTCTAACTAGAAGCTACAGAAATATAGCTGGCCCTCCATATATGTGGCTTCCTATCTATGGATTTGTTTAGCCACTGAGAGAAATTATTGGAAAATTGTAACTGTACTGATAATGCATATTTTTGTATTATGTCCCATAAAATATATGCATAACACTACATGACAACTATTTATATAAAATTTGCATTGTATTGAGCATTATAAACAATCTACAGGTAACAAAGCCTACAAAAGCATGTATGTACATTCGATGCAAATACTCTGGCATTTTACATAAGGGACTTTGAGATGTGCAAACTTATGAAGATGCAGTAGTAATAGAAAGAGGGGATAAGAAACGAGGATGCTATAGGGCTTCAGAGCTAAGTACAGTCCCAGGAACACAACCCATGAGTACAGATAGGAGAAACAACTTTATGACCTTACTCCAACCATTTGTTTCTCTTCCTGAGTCACAACTTAAAATATGTAGCACAGGGAAGATTGTACTGGGATCTTCCTCTTTTTTAGAGCAGAGTCCTCACACAGGCAACACAATTACTATAAAGCACTGTCACATTTTAAACAAATATCTTTGAGTCCAGCATTTCAAATGTCCACTTAGAGACAAAACTGTAAATCTCTCCTAGCAGGTTACATCAGGAGGCATATGAGAGCCCACTAACTTGTCCTTGATTTCCAGGTTGCATCTTCTGACGTTTGGAGTTAAAGGTCTGTGTTAAAAATACACAATTGGCAGATTTTAATTACATTCCACACTCCGGTTCCAGTCACCATAGAAGCAGTACTTTTTTGTTTCTATAGTGTTAACTGTGTCCTGAACTTCCTGGACATCTCATTACCTGCACTTTTGAAACTAAGACTTTTCCAATGATAGCTGGAATGGAGTAGTATTTATTAGTAAGGATAAGCACCAAAAGAAGCTGGAGCCAATGCAATAAACAACATGCAGGAAATTAGTCATGGGTATGTGTCATAATGCTTAAGGTCCTCAAGAATTCTCTTCTCTTAGTCTTAAATACTTTTCAAACTTATTCCTTTATTAGTATTTAAAATCTATTTACTCCCCCCAAAAATTACAAGATAATTTGTATTTTGAAACAAAATCTCATGTAGCACTGAGTGGCTTCACATTTCTATGCATCTCGGAATGAACTTGAACACCTGGTCGTCCTTCACCTCCCAAGAGCTAAGATTATAAGTGTGTATCTCCACACCTGGCCAAGTCAAGCTTTCTTTAACCTATCCCCACAGAAATTCTAACTGTTGGAATATAACCAATCTTCCCACCTCAGTACCCTACCCCAACCCAAATATCTCCATTCTACTTACATGTGATATAGTAAGTCTTATCCTTAACAGCTTTATTCTTACACTGTGTGGCATGCACAAAAGGAGACACACACTTAAAAACAAAACTCTGCACATATTCTACATTATACACAAAAACAAGCACATAAACACATTTTCAAACCAGAGGTTAATAAAATAGTATCAACTGAATGAGGACACTGCACAGTAGCATTACTGATACTTACTTTAATGACAACAAATAGTAAATTAATACAAATTACAGGCTACAATATACTGAATACAAAACTCAACCAGGTAAAAACTAGAAAAGCATCACTTAACAAGTCAGTCTGCTGCAAGTGGCTAAAAAACGCAGGCCCCACTGTGATGACACAAACTTTACAGACAGCACACTGGCACCCCACCCTCTCCCCACCCCACCCCCCATCTAGTGGCCATAGCATGACCAGTGACACTGGTGACTGAAAATTCTAACACTAAGCATTGACATTAAGGGACATATCTGGAACATGTTCACTATGCAAAACTCAGACAAGAATATGTGAACGTTCTTTGCAAACTGTAAGGTGCTGTGCAGATGTTGCTAGCTATTGCTATTATTCCTGCTCAGTGAGATTTCACCAAGCATGGAAGGAAGACTAGATTGTATAATAACTGACAATATGACTTACAGAACATCTTAAAAAGAACCGATACTTCAATTACACACAGCAATTAACACAGGTGTAAGTGTGGCCGGCAGTGATGAGGACAGATTCTGAACTATTGTAAGGAATAAAGGGTTAAGCTATTCATAGGTTATGCATTGATGGGTAGGTTCCCAATGTCTCTGAGAATAAATTATTTTTAAGGTAACTCCATCACCCTGAAAAAAAAAAAAAAGAACTTTTGCCAAGCTATTAGAGTGCATTGTAGAACAACTTTGGTGAAAATGAATTTAAAAGCTAGGAGTAGAATCTGAAGGGCTGTATATGTTGTATATGTTACTAGTGAATGACAGAACACTTGAGAGTAAAGAAACCTGCCATTGACCTAAAACAAGTGACAAATTCTGTGCCATCATTGAACCAATTACCAAATGGGTCTAACAAGTCTACAGATTGGCTATGCCTAGGCACTAAATATGAAACTGGAAAGAGTGGATACATGTAAAATAGGATTTCAATACTTTCTTTCATGTACCTTCAACTCCAGCCTTCCCTGTGTGCATCTCATGTGTCTAAATACTTTTACTGACCTCTTTGAATGTCCAGTCTACATATAAGATTTATATTAAAATAAATACAAGCTCATAGGTTGCTTCTTTTGATAAGGCCAAATTAATTGTTTTTTGTAGGGTTTTATTGTTGGTGCTGCTGTTGTTTTGAGACAGGCTCTCATGTGGTCCCAGGGTGGCCTTGAACTCCTGATACTCCTGCACCTGCATCCCAAATATTGAAAGTACAGGTATATGCCACCACAGCAGGCTCAGTATGACTTTTCTGATGTAAACTTTCAAGTTATTATAACTACTGTTAGACTCCCATGAAACACCCAGTTATTCTGAATAGCAAGTTTAAAATTCTTTACTCTTATTACAAACCAGGATGCAACTATGTGAAATGGCAGCCATTTGAAGAATGAATGATACCAGATGCATCCTACAACAGACTTCCATTTTTTTGGTGCTGGGGGGAAGATTATATTTAAGAAGCAAATTAGAAGGTGAGGAAGATATTGTTACAGTAAATGGGTAAAATCACTTGCTTGCACTGACACTTCAAGTTATACTCCCTAATTGAGATTACTGCTTCAATCAGGTTTTGAACATCAGTGAACGTATTCCTGCCGGAAAACACTTAACAGTTCAACTGTAGCTTTTCTTCTAACACAACATAAAATATGTACTTTGTGCAAGACAAAACTAGTTAGATACCTTGAAAAAGTGTTTGTTAAATATCACATTCACTAACATAGCTAAAAGCAGCAAACTCATAAGAGGTGAAAATCCTAGGAAACAATGAACAGCTTTGAGACAAATCTATTCTGTAATAACTCTAAGTATCAATGTGAATATTTGATGTTAGTGTTCAAACACAATTGTACTTTATTCCCAAGGAAAAACTACTGGTTAAAATGCTTAAGACCTGTACCATTATTTAGTTAGCAATGTTTGAAATCAAATAAAATAGCCCAACACTGTAGTTTACAAATAGTACAAGATCCCTAAAATACAAGAAAAAAGTTCAGCATTATATTAAAAAAAATGAGTGGACAATTCTAAATATAATAGGCCACCTAATAAGAGAACCATCTAGAAATCTAGCATACAATGTCTGAGACTCAAATATCATAATACTAAAAATTGCAGTCTTTACAAAATAAAGAACCTTCTATTTAGAATACTCACTTTTAAATTCAAACTGCAAAGAACAGTTAAATTTAAGAATTAAGAACAATCCTTTAATAATCACATTAATCTTACTTTTATTGCACCAATAACACACTCACCTTTACATCTAATCACCTATTTCTCTAGTTCCACAGCATAAAACTTAACATCAGACAAATCAATAATGGCAAACACTTGAGCAGGGGCCATTTATTATATAAGAATTATCAGTAACAGGTATTTGAAGCTGCTTCATTTTTACAATTAAATTTAACTGACATATAAAAACAAGCATACATGCTTATGGTATGGCATGTAATGCTTTGATATATGCACATGTTATACAGTATTTGAGTTAGCTCAAAATTTTATTTTATGGTAAAAACATTAAAATGTGAATTTTAGAAGACTAAAAATAGACTATGTTTTATAAGACAATGGGCAATTATGTATGTGGTGGAATGTTCTCTGTATAATGTAAATAAAGGAGCTGTTTTGGCCTAGGTAGAGCACCATAGAAGTGGGTGGAGAATCAGAGGGCAGGCAGGTAGGAAAGGGTGGAGTTAGTCACTCTCCATCCGACCCCCAAGAGGAACAGACATGTAGAGGTACCGGCCAGCCACGGGCTAGGAGCCACATGGCAGTCAAATCAATAGAAATGGGTTGGATTAAGATGAAAGAGCTAGCTAGTAATGTGCTTAAGATATGGGCCGAACAGTGTAAAAGATGTAAGCGTGTGATTTCATTTCTTTGGGAAACAAAAGCTGCGGGTGCGAACCAGGTCCCAACCGCCACTGCACACGCACCAGGTTGCAAACCTCCCGGACCCAAAACGGGCCAGGGAAACCGTTTTACAACATATGTATTATCAAAAACTGCAAACAGTTCTTTGGTGAACTTGGCAAGATCTAAACTTAAACCAAGGTCATAGTATGTATAGAACCAGCATTAAGAAATATCTTTCAAAACTATACAGGAGTTTTGAACTAAACTAGTAATGATCATGCCAAAATTATGGGCCAATTTTTACTTTCTATTTTTGTATGTATTTTTCCAGTGTTTTACAGAACATTTATTGTAAATTTAATAAGAAATAGTTAGGGGACAGTGTTTTTACATTACATATACACAGTACTAAGTGGTTTACTGACCATACACTGAAGGTACCAAAGCAAGGTAATGGATTTTTTTTTTCTGGGTCTGGGGTTGGGATGTTCTCATCAAGAGCCTTGAAGGATTATAAATATAGGATGTAATTTAGCTCTAATAAATAAAAAAGATCAACAAAAACTCCTAGAATACTTCATAAGAAATATGATGCTTTCAAGACTATATACAGTCTCATTGTGTGAAAGGTGAATGTTTTGGCATTCTAATACTTATCATATACTATCTATTTTAAAGTAGAATGACACATTAAATAGGATTGTAATAAACTTTCTGAAGCCTAATTTCAAAGAAAAATGAGGACACAATGTTAGTATGATAATCACAATGCTGACAGTCAGCTCAATTCTTTGCCTCAGTAATCCTAAATTCTTCGTTTGAGTGGGTGTAATTTTAGCAACTTTCCCTATTAAATAATGGAAGGTATTATCCTTCGTCAGTGATATTCAGATTAACTACACTGCCTACAATTTAGGTAACTTTCCACAGCAACTTAGAGTATAAAATACAAGGGCCTGGTATTTTCTAGGAAATCCTCTAGTGAAAAAGGATATTTAGATTTGCTTCACTAAGTGTTTCTTAATCTACCCAAATAAATAAAATTGAAATGCAAATATAAGGCAAACTGCTATACATTTTTGTTATATAAGGTAATTAAATTCTTTCTAGGATAAGATATAATTCTTAACATATACATTTGTACCTATTTAACTTTTCCAAATTTTTATTTGCAAATGAAAATTCAAAGTTCAAAGTAACCATATTACTGGGTGGTTCAAAATTTAGCCAAATGCGACTGACTCCTTAAGACTGATTTTACATGTTCTTTCAACTTTATTCAAACAAAATGTATTTATTATCAATACAAGAAGTACTTAACATGTTCAAAAAAATAAATTTCATGCTATCAAAAGGTGATGTTCTCTTTAATCCTGTTTGCCTTCACGCCATTGTCGTGAGCCTTCATTCCAGGCCACATAGACAAACAGGGCCAGAACCACATGAACAGCAACAACAGCAACAATTGCAGCATAAAAGTAGCTGTCTCTATTGGACATTCCAAGGGCACCTATCATAAAAGAAAAAAAGAATTCATTTTATTCCACACTTACCAGACTACAAAATTCAGAACTCAAGAATTTTGTTTGAAAGGAAGACCATTATAGAAAACAACAACCAATCAAAACATGAAGTTGTGTAACCTAGTCCCAGTGAATATATCTATAATTCAATTCCTGCAGCTAAGGCTCAGGTAACACTGCAGAAGAGACAGAAAGATTATAAGAGATAGAAGATCAGGGAGTTTGTTATGAGATTAGGCCTCCTAGTAATGTCAGGAGATATATGCCTGAAGTTTAACCAACATGACTGCCTAAAGGAGATAAACAAGTGCCACAATAGACCTGCTAAGGATGAGGAAAAGCCCAGGAGACCACAACTTTATGCAAAGAACCATAGGCAACTAGGAATGTTAAAAGTGGGGGAAACAATCTTACACAGGGAAAAACACACCAATTGGTTATTCAATACCAAATGGTCAGCCTGGAAAACAAATACATGCAAGTAGCATTATACAGACAGAGCATGTTGCACTTATATATTTAGGAACACACACACACATACGCACACCAATTAATGAAAAAAAGAGGTTATGAATTTGAAAGAGAGCAAGGAGGGAATATGAGTGGTTTTAGAAGGAGGAAAGGAAAGGAAGAAAGGATATAATGTATATTATAATCCACAAAAATAAAAGAAATAATAAAAATATGAAATGTAAAGAACTATAAAAATAATAAATTCTTAGAAAAAGACATAAAACAAATGTATGTAATCATACATGAAAGACAGAATGACTTGTCAGAATGAGCAGAGATACATATGGTTCTGTCCTCCCAGTTTCTCCTCTTGTTTCTCCATATTTACAATATCTCACTCTATAGGCCACAGTGGGTGGGAACTTGAGATCCTCCTGTCTCAGTTTCTTAAGTACCAGTATTGCAGGCATCTCCCAGCATGCCCAGTTCTGCATTTTGAAATTCATACCAGCTATTAGGAAATTCTCTTGATACTACACTACTAGATGTCATAACTAATCCCATTATTTTGTACACATAATATATATATGAATAAAATACAAGCCCATATTAAATACAATGATTGGCACTTATAAAAAGAATTATTTATAAGTTAAAATAGTTTAACATGAAAAAGTACTAACACAGACTGCTCTATAGAAATCGGCAAATACCAATGGTTGGTTATTTTTAATATCCATACCATTTCTTATATTTATGACTTTGTAGCACAAATCTCTGATTTTATATAAGTAAACATATGCTTAAGAGCAATGACAGAAAAGGAAAGAGTGTTATAAATAGAACTGGTACCCAATGACCAAATTATATTGCTTTAGTTTATAATTCTACCCCCATGATAATGTAGAAAAGACATATCAGAGTTCCAGGGATATGAATAAGGAAAGTCAAAAGAACAGTGCCTATGACACAGACCCTGTTTGCATCTCCCATTTCCAACAGTTACTTGTAGTACAGACAGCAATTATTTAACTTTCTGTAACACATTTCTAAGGTGAGGATAATACTTCAAATTAATTCAGACGTTTGTTGTAGAGATTCTGTAGGTAAACTCATGTAAAACATTTAAAGCAATACATTATATGCAATAAATATCATCAAAATATTGTTTGTTTTGTGAGACAAGGTCTTGTATAGCCCAGCTTTGTCTCCAACTCTTTTTATGAGTTCAGGTCCTAATTCTGCCTCCACCTCCCAAGTATTATAGTCATTCAGTACCACACCCAGCCAACCAAAGCACATGAATTCTTACTGAATACATATCTATATGTTTGCATGCGTGCCTGAGTGCGTGCGTGCGTGTGTGCATGCGTGTGTGTGTGTGTGTGTGTGTGTGTGTGTGTGTGTGTGTAGAGAGAGAGAGTAGCAAAAGAAAGAACAAGTTTAACAATAAAAATATTCTTAAAAGCACTGAACAAATTAGAAAAGAAAAATGACCCTGAGTATGCAAAAATTACCTTCGAATACATAAGATTTAGTTGTAAAATACAACCCGATAGGAACTGTGATCATTAAAGTTGTGAAGAACAGGAGAGTCTTGAGGGTTGAAGCTAAAGAGTTTTCATTTCTGGAAAAAAAGTGAACAAACAATTTTCATTAGCAACATCCAAATATAATAATTACTCTCCTGAAGATAAAAGAATTAAGGCAAATAGCTTCCTCCTTCCTGAACGTGGCAAGAGAGCAAGCATGCGCATGTGCATACCTGAGCCAGATCCTCAGCTTGGCATACATGCACAAGAGTTCCAAAAATTTACATAGGAAAAACCTAAATCCATTTGCTGGCAAACAGCTCCTCCCTGAAGATTGTACATGTTTCTGTTCCAGCTATAAGACTAAATCACCAAAAAAGACAGGTGTATTCTACAATCAAACATATACAAGACCCATTCAGGGTTTCATAGAACATACAGCAGGGTGGAAGTAAATGAAAAAGACAAATGTATTAATGGCTATGCCATGGAACTCAAAATAAAAGCACGCATGCACACACACAATGAGGACAAACATATTCTACAATTCCACATATATATATATATATATATATAAATTCTTCAATTTAAAAAAATGATCAAATCTATAGAAAAGATAAAACAGTGGCAACCCTAGATAGAGGAAGAAAATATGGAACTGTGGATCAAAGTCAAATAAAGTAGCAGAGATCCAAGGTCATTAAATTTAAATAGCTACTACACAACATGAAAATTGTATCTCATAAAACTGCACTGTAGCAAACTTTCTGTCTATACTGCATTCCTTGTACATGTGGGAGAAATTAAATTTTACTGTTATGATGTCATGATACAAAAAGTTTTAAGATTATCTTTGGTATTTAAATGTATTATCTTTTACTACACATACTCTGCCATTACTAAGCTACATAATCCTAACCAAATATATATAATTATACATATAATCAGATATCATATATATATAAATATATATACATATACACAAAAAAATTTGAAAATACTCACTATTCAACCACTTCTTTTCTGGGTCTTAGGAAAGCACTGAACTTTAGGTTTCCATAGTGGTAAGTTCATGTTTTGTTATATTGTAAGCATGCAATATTCAGACTATTTATCTAACTTGATAAGAAACTTATCTAGTTACCTAGTTATTAAAGTACACTCAGCTATCTCTCTACCTCTTTTTGTTTCTTATCTTTTCAGACTTAGTCTCACTAAGTTGCCCAGTTAGCCTAGAACTCACTCTGTAGCCCAACCAGACCTTGAACTTCTGATCCTTCTGTTTTAGCTTTCCCAGTAACCAGTATTAAGAGGTCTATGCCACTATATCTAGAGCATTCTTTAGATAATCTCTTTTAAATACCTACTATCAGGCATATTTTTTAACAGTGTGACACTGGAGAGATAACTCCGTGGTATTGCTCTTCCAGAGGACCCAAGGTTCGAGTCCCAGCTCTCACAGGCAGCTCACAACTGCCTTAACTATAGATCCAGACGTTCCAATGCCTCTGGCCTCCTCAGGCACCTGCACTCATATGTATATACCCACATGCACACACAAATACAAACACACACACACAATTTAAAGTGATAAAATTTACAAATAATTTTTATAAGCACTAATTATTGAAAAGATACAATGCAGTAAGAGTAATAGGATGAACAAAATCACAGTCCTGCCATGCAAACAACTTTTACTCTATATTAATGATCATCTACCCCTACAGCTTGCATGTACATAAGTTAACAATTTACAAGCTACTATTTTTGTTTTGTTTCATTTTTCTTTTTTGTTTCTTTGTTTTGTTTTGTTTTGTTTTGCTTTGTTTCATTTTTCAAGACGGGGTTGCTTTGTGTATCCCTGGATGTACTGAAACTTGCTGTGTAGACCAGGCTGGCCTCCAACTCACAGAGATACAGCTGGCCTCTGCCTCCTTCCTCAGTGCTGGAATTAAAAGAGTGAACCACCACCACCCAGCATATGATTTTCAATACATTCTTACTACTCTCTACCTTAAACTTCAAGCATTTGACTCTTCTTCTCTATTATAAAAGCTCAGTAACTTAAGATTAACTAGTTATCCACCATTTAAAAACAGAAAAATATTTTTGAGAAATTCATTTTTAGATGATTCTATCACTCCACAAACATTACAGAGTGTACTTATACAAATTAATATGGCTGAAATAGCACTAGATAATACAAGCCATGGAACAGACTTGCAGTGTGTCATTGTCCAAAACATCCAAAGCATATGACTGGATAGTCAAAGTTAAGTGTACAAACTTAAAAAATTAACTAGCCAACATTCCCTAGTATTTATACCATTTTTCTCCTTTGCTTCTAGCCCTAGCCCAGTTGGTTCTGCTGGTACAAACCAGGTCAGGTAGAATCAGTGATATAGTATTTTTTTTAAAAAAAGCAATGGATATCATTTGATTGATTTTATACCTCTGACTGGGAGTTGCTGAAACCTGTCAGAAATGAGGAATAGATGAAAAAAAAAAAACCAGAATTAATGTTAGCCATACAAAAAGAAGAACGTTCCCAATTAATTTTATCAAGCTCCTACTCTAACACGTTTTGGTTTTCCTACATCACACACTGCAGCAGCAAACATTGAACAGATAGAGATTACCACATTCCCCTTTGTGGCAGGCAAGACTTATAGCAGAATTCTTTTAAGATTTCATTGAAAATTCCATTGGAAAACACAAATAACTGTCTAGATTGTATACTTATTCTTAGTGCACTTAGCAACTATATGTATTGGTATTCTTATAAACAGTCATTTTTTTAAAAAAAAAAAAATCCCCATTAACGTTACTGGAGAGCAAAAGGATTACAGAGTTTTGGAGTTAGTAGATGTCATCAGATGCCAATCTTCAAGCCACAATAACTGTGTGGTCTAATTTTGTGATCTTAGGTAAGTCACTTATCTGAATTCAACTTCCCTTTCTTCCAAAGTTGAAAACAAAGTTTAAAAATCAAGAAATCTGATGATGTAAATTAATGGTTGCTTCTGTTCAATCACCAGTCCCTACCCTACTGATTTAGCCTCTACTCCATTCACAAACCAGATATTTACAAAAATATGTGATGTAGGCCCTGGCATATCTCAAGATGAAGGAGGCTGGATGCCTGTCCTGAAAAGAGAACACCAGGCAAAGGAGAGACTGAAAATCAGCAAGCTCACCAAACAACAGAGAGAGGAAATGCAAGGAAGGAAGAACTGAGGGCCTGCTCATTTAAATGAAAAATGGTTTGCAGAATTTTGCAGGCTGCAAACTACTTTCCTTCATTTGCCTGCAATGAACATCAGAGGGGGCCCGATCCTAGGCCCACCCAGTTTGTCTCCTCCTTTCCCGGTGGTGCACGCCAGACCAAGGCCGACTTCCCATGGCTACCCAGCGGAACTCAGGAATACCTGAACTCTGGGGGCTGTAGCGCGTTCAGCGCCGCTTTATCAAGACGCTCCATGGCGTGGCCGCGAGGGTAGCGGCAGGCGCTTAGGTAACTGGCGGGGATCGGCGGCCGCTTGGAGGGTGACAGTACGAGGCCAGTCGCACCGGAAGTATCTTGCCGAAGCACGCAGTTGCGGCGCGGCGTGGTGACGCTAGGCTGCAGCGCGCGCAGGCGCAGGTAGGGCGTGGGCACTCACGTGACCTACCCGCGGGGATTCCGTGGTGTCCGTGCTGCAAGTGGCTCTTTCTCCAGGAACAGGCCCGGCGAATAGCCTAGCCACCCTACGTTGAGCCGGGACTTTCCGCGTAGCATCGTCCTTCCAGGCCCAGAGTCTCTTGTCCGTGTCTCGGTTCCGCTTGCGGTGCCACGAGAGCCTGGCGACCTAAGGTAGAGGAGCCGTGGAAAGCACGACCCGGCTGTCGGCTGTGGTGCTAGGCAACCGAGCAGTTTCCAACAACACAAAAGCAAAGCACGTTATTCCACCAGCCCATGAGCAAAGACCTCCTTTATTCCTTCCCACCTTGGCAGTTCAGAGAAGTTAAATACTCACCAGAATCAGTTAAACCAGAGAACTGTCCGCGAAAAGATCCCTTGCTGACAGTGACTCTTCCACGTTGGTAGCAGGCGACCCAAACTTCCACTTAGAGTTAAAAGTATGTTTTGCAGCTGTTCAGAAAGCCACCAATGAGACAACAGGAACTCAAAAATAGTAAGGACAGATGGCCCTAAGCTCCCAGGCAACCGGAGAGGCTCCAACAGAATGGGGTGTGGTAAACCCTAGGACAGGCTTAACAAAATTAGGTTGCCCCAGGCTACCAATGCAAGGACAGTCCTTATATGGTCAAGCCTAGAAAAGGCTGCTGACCACATACCTATTTTCTGCACCTGGAAGGATACTAAGCTTACCTGAAATCACAAGTAAACCAGCAGTGGGAGCTGGATTGAGCAATAGGAGTTTTAATTTAAATGTCCTAACACCTCTGTAGGTCTCATGCAGATCCTTAAGTGAACCTAATGTATGAAGTCAGGAAGTGGAGAGCGGGTGCTGTGAGTGACACACTGAGCAGCCATTCAAGTACATGGAGCCTATAGCCAGTTTTTCTCCTTTTTGAGTGGTGGGAAAATGTCAAAGAATGATATCTCACAAACAACTCATGAAAATCATTCAAATTTTAATGTTCATGAGGAGAAAAATTTTTTTGGAACTGCATCATGCACATTCATCTGAATTGTCTCTACATCTGCAATGCTGAATAGATGTGACATAAGTGGGATGTTTAGGGGCTGGAGAGATGGCTCAGCGGTTAAGAGCACCGTCTGCTCTTCCAGAGGACCCGGGTTCGATTCCCAGCACCCACATGGCAGCTAACAACTGTCTGTAGTTCCAGTTCCAGGCAAACACCAAGGCAAATAAATAAATA
Organism: Sigmodon hispidus; assembly: GCA_004025045.1. Classification (NCBI taxonomy): domain Eukaryota; kingdom Metazoa; phylum Chordata; class Mammalia; order Rodentia; family Cricetidae; genus Sigmodon; species Sigmodon hispidus. Next base: position 32,382 of record PVIH01016772.1, read on the forward strand.
AATAAAGTTTAAAAAAAAATAAGTGGGATGTTCCACAAATCCTAAAGTATTTTCTTTGAGTATTTGGAGTATATGTGGGTGTGTTTGGTGGGGGTAGAAACCAGGACCTTTGTAGCATGTCTGATAAGTGCTCTCCCACTTAACAACTACTACCACAATTCCCTGTCCCCTTTTAAAATTTGACACAAGGTCTCACTCACATAGTCAAGCCAACCCGGAACTCATTCCACAGCCTAGGCAGGTCTTGGACTCAGTCTTTCTGTATCAGTTTCCCAAGTAGCTGGAATTACATATCCATACCACCAGACATGATGACGTAGAGTTCTTTGCAGGAACACTTGGCTAATTCCTGATCTTGCTAATCTCCCCTTGGTCTTTAAGCCCCTGGGGATCCATAAACTTAATTAATAATGAGTGTTCTGAGGACAAGTTTTGGAATTTTAAAAAACCTAATGGAACTTCAACAGCTAAACATCACCTGATTTGACTAGAGGCATAAATTACAGTCACGCTGATAAAGTAATCTTGTTCATCTAAATAAATGGAAAAAAATCTTACTGATACCTGAAATATGTTACAGTATACTTAATAGAAGGAATCTTTAAAAATATGAGTATAAAAAGAGCAATGGGATCAGATCTATCCCTGGTGCATGAGCTGGCTTTTTGAAGCCCATTCTCTACTGTGGGACACCTTGCTCAGCCTTGATGCAGAGGGAGGTTCTTGGTCCTGCCTCAGCTGAATGTATCAGAATTTGCTGACTCTCCAAGGAAGGCCTTACCCTTTAGGAGGAGGAGATGAGGGGTGGGGCAGGTAGGGGGAAGGCTAGAGGAGTGGGAGGAGGAATGGAAAGGGGAGTTTTGGTTGGTATGTAAAATAAATTTTAAAAGTTCTTAAATAAAAAAGTGTAATAAAAAGAGCAATTATAAGCACCCAATAGTGTAGATAGTATGCAATATGTGTTAAACAACTGAGTTTGGGCTACAAAAAAATGTTCTTGAGAGTGAGAAAATTGGGAACTACAATTTAGATATATCAATGTTTCCTGGGACCACTGTAACAAAGGACGACAAACTGAGTTTTTTAAACAACAGAGGCTAATCTTTTTCCACTTCTAGAAGCTAGATGTCTGAGATTGAGGTATTTCTAAGGTTAATTCTGTGGTCTGCTCAAGAAAGATGTAGCCATTCTGTGTCACTCCTCTAGCATCTGGTCATTAGCTGACACTTTTGTTTCTTTGGTTTATAGAAATGTCTCACTTGGGACATTTTGGACATATTGGGACTTTGAGACCTCCCACCCATGCTGGGGAGGAGATGGGGAGATATGACAAAGAGAGAGTGACCTGGGGAGGTGGGAGAGGGAAGGGACCTTGAACAAGGATATACACGGATAGAAAATGTGACTTTATTCATAATGAGAGAGAGAGAGAGAGAGAGAGAGAGAGAGAGAGAGAGAGAGAGAGAGAGAGAGAAATGTTGCACTGATCTCTGCCTTCATCTTTTCATGGTGTTTTCCCAACATGTGTATCAGTGTCTAAATGTCCTTTATTCATAAGGGGACTACCCTACTTTCACATGACAGCATCATAACTAATTACATTTGGACCAACAATATTTCCAAAGAAGGTTACATTCTGAAGTATGATATGGTCACAAGGGAGCTGAGTATAGTAGTGACAGCATTATTTCCCATAGAATCAGGAAATGATTCTCAAGTAGTTGTCTAGAACATTCACCATTGTTAATAAAACTGAGAGCTATTAAGAAAAGTGACTTGCCCCATATTTGATTAGAGAATAGCAATATGATTAGAGAATTAATAGTCTCTAACATTTGGTCTAGTACTTTCTCCACAGTATTGTTATGCCAGTGTAATCAACTAGGTGGCATAACAGGTATATGCAAGTAAAATCAGGTTTTTTGCTACCCTAAGAGCTACCCACAAAGATGATACTTCTACACATATTCATTTGGAACTTCCACTGTGGCTTTGGATGGGACAGCAACACTTGAAAGAACAAATGGTATTTTCTCAAGTCTATGCTACTTAATATGGCGTTTCAAAAACCGAGATACAAGGAAAACAAAAATAAGCCCCACAATATGAGTCAACATGTGAGGAGTGGGTTTTCATTTGTTTGTTTTCATTTTATCAAAGGTAATTAGTACTAGGGCTCATGGTTACTGAAACTTCTTTTTCCTCTTTGTGTCAACTAGCCAATCTTCCCAGGTTGTGAAGTTGAGCTGCCAGCAATGAGGTAAAATATAGTCACCATCTAGTCAGCAATAAAAGATGAGAGCCATTTGGGCCCCAGTATTCTTGTTAGCCAGGGTTGGGTCTTGGTACATCCTTTTGCCAAGAGGGTTCTTGCTGAGCCTCTTTACTTTTATTTGTATTCTCCTTTGTGCAATGCTGAATTTGTTGTTTGTTTCCAACAAACAGAGAGTGGGTATCTTGTTTTCTGAAAATAAAAACTCATGACATCCTTTGCTAAAAAATCATAGCTCCACTTCTAGACCAAAATTTAAAAGAGAAAAGAATAATATAATAAAAATGTGTTTTCAGGATCCCCTAAGCAATGAATTACACATTTTACTCACCTACCACTGTACCTGAAGTGATTGTCTACCTGCTTCATTTTACTGTCAGTTCACAGTCTCTACAATTTTTATGCCACCCCATTTCATATGTTGGAAATCTCAAGCTAAGAAACATTCCAGAGTTGATTAAAGCCTTGTCTCCTGAGCCTTAATCTGTGAGTGCACCAAAATTTCCACAAAGCTACCTTGTCCAGCTCTATGTTCCACATAGTTAAGCTGGGCTCTTAAGAGTTAGAAAAGTCTTGTAAAAGGAGCCAGAGGATTCAGGTCTATGAATCAGATCTGTTCTTGCCCACCAGACATTGTTCTTGTAAGAGAAAGTATTCATTGAGAAGAAGTATGACTTCAGCCTAAGGTCCTACATTATTTGGCACACCAATGGTTTGATATTTAATAAGCATGGCAATATTGAAGGTATGTATTCTAAAGAGAAACTTGTGTCTCTCAATCTGACTATAAGACTGTCAAAACAATGAACACCAAAAAGGGGAGAATTTCCCCAGGAATGTCATACTGGGAGAAGGAAAAGGCTTTGCTGTAGTCAGAAGTAGAAAGGTCCTTCTATACCCCTCCTGAGGAAGAATTTATCTCTCTGGAAAAGATTTCACAGTTCTAACACTTGTTAGACCACCTAATAGAGAATAAGAAGCCCAGTGGGGGTAGGGGGATACGACCAAACCTTATCCAAGATTTCATAAATGTGCATGTACTTGGCCTTCTATTTGAACTTTAATCTCACTCCAGGACCCCCAAAACAGACTTGGGGAATGGTTCATTAGATTAGTTCATTTGTCTTTTCAATGAGGCCTCATTGGATAACTCTCCCTTTTCTGCTTTCCATTATTAATTGGCAAGAAGGACCTGGCTTAGAGCACAAGTTTTTATCCTCAAGTTCTGTAACATAATAAGCACTAGAAGAAGCCTATCCATATGATGTGGCAAGGATCTATCTGTCACTCAAAAATTCACAGATTCTGGCCCAAGTGCTTTCAGAAGAGCCCATCACAGTGCAAAGAATTATTGCAATGTCACAAGCCCTGCAATGTCACAAACCCATGCCCTGCCTGGCAGGCTGAGTGCTAAGAGAAGATGTTGGCAACCTGTGGGCATAAAAAAAGCTGGAGGGCTGTCCCCTGAGAGAGCTAAACCCCAGCTTCCAAGACCAGATCCAGTAGTTTCCAGAACTCCCCTGGAGGTTCAAGATTGGAGTCAGATTTCCCTGAAGTCTTCCCAAACACCCAGAGGGAGGGGTGGTCAGGTAGGCTGTGATTGGGCCACAATAGAACTTCCTTCAGGCAAAAGCCTAAAGGTTAAGCAGAAACTCCTCTCAGGAAGTCTGTGTGGCCCTGCAAACACATGACCTGTGGGTGAGATCTTGTTGCTCAACCCCCACCCATGTGAAGGCTGTACTCCCAACATTGATTGAATAAATTAAGTACTTTGATGAATGAATGACAGAAATCTAAAGGTTTTCCCCTTTTCCATCACTAGGTTGGGAACAAAGTTAAAAACCCTAGACTAAAGGAAACAGGAAAATGCAGATGCTACAGGAAAAAGAAACTCACTCAGAAGCATGACAAGGGTCAGTAGGTATTTTCGACACTCATGATAAATGACAGGAGTGGGAAGGCTGCTTCGCAGTAGAGTGCTTGCTTAGCTTCAACAAAGCCCTGGATTCAATCACCAGGTCAGGGAGGGGAGAAGGAGGACAAAAGACTAAACACACTAGCTGCCTGCCTATGGCCTTTCTCTCCCAGCTGCTCCTTTGGCTCTAGTCCTAGGAAGAAGAAATGCATTCCAAAGTGAGCAAGGTTAACGGGAGTGCAAAGTGTATGCACATCTAAAGTGGGAGTGTAGTTCTTCCATAGTATGAGGGCATGGGATACTATGTATCTATGTGTGTCTTTGTGCTTACATATTTATACATACTGTTTGGGAAAATGTGATTACAAACAAAATCATCTCACAGCCTAGAAAAACCTCAGGAAAAAAGTAGAAAAAAGAAACAATGAAACAAATGAGTAAAAATTAAATCATAAAGATCTGACAGGAGGCTTATCTAAAATACATAGGGAGTTAAAGATAACAATACTTTGCCTCTAAAAAGAAGGAGAGCAGAGAGGTAGGAATCAGAGGGTCAGGTAGTTTGCTGTAAGATTGTGCCTTAGGAATGTCAAAAGTTACATCCATAAAGTCTCATCAACATGACTGTTCAAATATGAGTTGAATAAGGACAACAATAGACAAGCTAAGGTGTTTTGGGAGAGCCCAGGATGCCTCAACCCTACACAAAGAACTACAGATAACTAAGGAATGCAGAGAGTGGGAAAAATAGTCTTGCCTAAGGAAGAGCACACCAATTAGTTATCCAATACCAAATGGCCAGCCTGAAAACATAAATATACAAGTAACATTATACAGACTGAGCAAATTATATTTAGGAATATGCATGTAACAGCAGTTAATTACAAAGCCGCTATGAATGTGAAAGAGCAAGGAGGGGCATAAGGCAGGATGTTTGTAAGGAAGAAAGGGAAGGGAGAAATGATGTGATTATATTATAATCTCAAAAATAAACAAAATAAAAAAGAGGAGGAGGAAAAAGTCAGACATGGTGCCTCAAAACTGCATTTACAGGCAGAAGATGATGATCAGGAGAAGTTCAAGGCCAACTTATGCTACATATCATGTTTGAAACCTGCCTATGATACATGCAGCCTAATCTCAAAACAACAATAAAATTCTGAATGAAGTGGGAGGGAAGAAATACATTTTTCAGTGGAAAAATTAAGTCTATTGTGCCTTTAGGATGTGGTAAATGCCAAAAAATGTGTGTGTGTATGTGTGTGTGTGTGTGTGTGTGTGTGTGTGTGTGTGTGTGTGTGTGTGTGTGAAAGAGCCCTTTGATGATTAGCTTAGGAACTTTTTAAAAAGACATGTGCTACCACATTTGAGATATTGATTTCCACCAACCTTGTCCAAGACCATGTTTCACTACTTTGATTGGCCTTTCAGAAAGCCCTCAAGTGTCCATGTGAACACATATATGTCTTATTTGATCTGTTTCCTTTGGCTATTATTCAGAGATCTGTGTCTTCATGCTCCTCAGTTTGACATCTCCCATAAATGTTCACAAGGTAGACACAGAATACCAAATTAGGAGGCAAGTGAGTTCTAGGGCAGAGGACTTTTGGAACCAAAGGTCTGGAGATTGTGGTGATATTTTCTATCTATAGACAACAGACAAGTTCCATAGACAGTCTGTTCCTATCTGAACAATTGCTTACCTGATCTAGTAATCATTTAATATAAAGATGTGGTGATGTGATCACCGCAGCCATCACTATCAAGTACTGATAAAGAGGTAGCTGGGCTTCATGGGAGAAGTACCTACACCAGTAAAGGGTGAATTATGTATGATTTCATCCAAGGTGCCTCTTCACCTTTTCCTTCTTTTCTGTGACAGAGACATGGGTGGAGCCAAGAAACTATGTTAATGCTCTAAGCCTTGCTTCTTAACTAGTGGTTTATAACTATTAGACTTTTACAACTGTGGCAGGGGACAACTTCCCTGGCAGTCAATGGATAGAGCAGTGGGCTCTTTTTCTAGCACCTAGCTCAAACAAGATATTATCTGTCTCTTTCACCATTTGTATGAACAGATGGACTTTTGGACTCCTAAATGAGCAAATGAATCTTGCTTCATCTAATAGAAAAGGCTTGTAATGTTGCATTATCGTTGAACCCTAACAACAGGACATTGATGATACCTATAGTAAAACATTTTTAGGTATAAATATCACTTAAGTTCACACAGCAGTTGTCAAACAGCAGGACCCTGACAGATGTCAGTCTTCTAACTTGTAAATATTCTTATAGTAATCATTTTCTTACAGTACTTGAACTTCAAAAGGAAGACATCCAAATGCCACCCTAGAATGCTGCAACTGGTAGGAACTTTTTAAAAAGACATGTGCTACCACCACCTGGGCTATTTATAAACTTCAAAAAAGATTTATTAATTTAGTTAGTTAGTTAGTTAGTTAGTTGTTATGTATATAATGTTCTGCCTGCACATATGCCTGCAGACCAGAAGAGGGCACCAGATGGTTGCAAACCACCATGTGGTTGCTGCTCAGTGAACTCAGAACCTCTGGAAGAATAGCCAGTGCTCTTAATAACCTCTGAGCCACCTCTCCAGGCCCTGGAAGGAACTTTCTACATCACCCAGTCCAAACCTTTCTTTCCCCAAATGAAGCCAAGGCATCTTCTGCAGGAGTGGAGATGAGGAGGGTGCAGTCATTCCTGAACTAGGACCTGCCACATGGTAGAAACCTATTAGAGAAGTGGTTCTCAACCTTCCTAAGGCTATAATCCATTACTACAGTTTCTCATGTTGTGCTGACCTCCAACCAAAAAAAAATTTTTTTCATTGGTACTTCATAACTATAATTTTGCTACTGTTATGAATCATAATGCAAATATCTGTTTTCCGATGGTCTTAGGAGACCCCTGTGAAAGGGATGTTTGACTCCCAGGTTGGAAGCTGCTATGCTAGAGGCTTCTGTCCTACTTGATAGTGTGTCAAGCAAGATAATGACAGAGTGGAATAGAAAAGCACCAGCTGTGAAGGCAGAGATTTACCATTGCAAACCTTTGTTTCATGGAACAACCATTTGGTGCCTGAGGACAGGGCCCAGGTCTAAAAAGAATCTAGGAAAAAAATCTCAGGAATGCAACTGACAGCCAGTAGATTCAAAATGTGGTTTTGCAAAGCACTGAAGATTTAGCCAATAATTTCCAGGAATTACTGTACCCCATACCCATTTACTCAGTCCTATAATGCCAAGACATGTAACACCACACTTACATATGTTTTCTTGAAAAATTCTCTCATCCCTGAGCTCAGGGTCAAATTCCTCCACTGGAACAAAGGGTTTTGGCCTGGGTTCATTTGAACCTGTCCAAAGGAATAAACTAACACTCATGTGTTTGCATCAGATTCCAGATACCTGGTGGTCTTTGGAGGTCCCTCGACACAGGCATAACACAACCACTCAGAAGGCCAGTAGAACTCATGTTAGAATCCTGGAAGGTCCTGGAAGATTTTTTAAAAAGTCATATAGACAGTATTTGGAAACAGGTCTTGTTAACAGAAAGGGAGGAGCCAAGAAAGGGGTTGGGTATTCAAAAAAGATGAACAGGGAAGAACAAGATTCCCTTCTGTGTTTCAGTAATATGACTCAAGCAGAAGCAACAGTGAAAGGCCCACTAGGCCAGGACTCTTTCAAGTGAAAAGTGAAAGTTTAGCAAAGACATATGTGGATTTATGTTAGATATTTAATAAACTTTGGGATATTAGAGAGACTATATAGTTAAATTTTAGGCAGACAGTTCAAAAAATCCTTGATCCTTAAATGCAAGGATAAACAGCTGAGTCAATCACACACACCTTTAATTCCAGCACAAAAAAAGCCAAAAATAGTGACCAACATTTTTTTATTTTATAACTTTAAAGATAAAACTTTTTTATTTTTGTAAGTTTAAGGCTATATGTCTTTAATTTTAACCTAGATGAGATAAGATATACAAGGGTTCATAAAAACTCTTAAATATTCCCTGCAAAGATGCTAGAGAAAGTGGACAGCCTCCACAGATCTTCAACTAGGAGCAGACCCCTAGGTACCACTTTTCAGACAAGCATATAAATTACGTTTCTCATTGTCTCACAAAGAAGCAACTTCAGGGAGGAAGAAGTTTGGCTCATAGTCTAAGGAGATACCCTCCAACATGGAGAAGAGGGCAGTGTAACATAGGAGTGTGCAACAAATTTCTTCTATGAAGCATTTTTAGTAGCCATAACCCAGTTCACCAGCCTGTAGTTCCAGTTGTCCAAATCTTTATACATTATAGTCTGCTCTGTTTTTAAATATTTATTTGTAATTGTTTGCACATGTGTGGTTTTGTGAATTGCTAAACATGCATTCAGTACTGAAGAAAGGCACAGTAGGGTGTTAGATTTCCAGGAGGTATAGTTAGAGGAAGTTGGGCTATTAACACAGCTTGTAGACTTGAACTCAGGTTCTCTTAATGTCAGAGTCATCTCTTCAGCCCCACAGTCTGCTTTGTGCTTGAAGGTTTCTCTCCTTGGCCAGATAGTTCAGACTCTTCCATGCATATATTTGGCTTTTAAGTATAGCGTTATTGTAGACACTTGGAAAGCATCTATGAAAGCCCCGAGAGAAGAGTGACTAAGGAGTGGTGTGGATTTGTTTCCTTACATAGTACTTCCTCTTGTACAGCACCCAGGGAAAGCAATGAAGGGAATGAGGGGAAGGAGAAGAGAATAATGGATACAGAAAAGGCAGAAGAAGGGAGAAAAACTGTTGGGAACACACAGGGCCTCCTGGCAGCCAGGTGGTGGTGGACCACATTCCCCACACAGAACAGTTGCAGTTCATGGTTCTGCTCATTGATTTAGCCTTGTAGTTTTTTATCAGATACCTACTGTGTGTAGAGTCTTTGTTTTGCTCTTTTATTGGAAACTCTAGCGGCCTGGCTTCAAATGCCAATTGTGTGAAGTGCTTTCTCCTTTTTCTCTTTTATTTAATACTGCATTCCAGTGAATGGGATGAATTAATTACACCCGATTCTGCCCTCCTTCCCTAGATAAGCAAGTCTTGTTCATAGTCGTGTACCATCATCACTAGAGTGGCTTCTTTAACAGAGGGACATTTGGACTGTTCCTAGTGTGGCAATATCATGGACAAACTACTATAAATCTTTACATATAAATTTTTAAAGGCACTTACCTTTATTTATCCTGGATAAATGCCCAGGGGTTTGAGATTGCTAGGTACAATGATAAACACGTGTTTAATTCTACAAGAAAATATAAAAGTTTAACATGGACACTAGATTTGTATTCTGGTGAACTAAACACTATGATTCTAATTGCTTTATGTGGCTATTTGTTTAGATTTTTAGCTCTCTAATAGATACTTATGAGGAATCTCATCACACTCTTTAGAGTGCTTTATAATTTAAAGTTTTAATCCTACTTTCTTGGGGTTATTTGCATTTATCTCTTCTCTTGGGTGAGATGTCAGTTCACATATTTTGTGTATTTTCTAATTGGATTTTGCTCACTGCTGGGCTGTGTTAGTTTCCTAGGGTTATGGAAACTAACCATATTAGTTATATGCTTATAACTATTATATTAGCACAGATGTAGTGGCTTGTAGCATAGCAAAATTGTAGTATATTCTTTTATAGTTTTATGGGCTTGTCTTAGTGTTTCTATTACTGTGAAGAGACACCATGATCATGGAATTCTTATAAAGGAAAGCATCCCACTGAGACTGGCTTGCAATATAGAGGTTTAGTTGATTATTGTCATAGCAGGAAGCATAGAGGCATGCAGACAGACATGGTGCTGGATGGGTAGCTGAAAGTTCTACGTAGGAATTCTGAGGCAGCGGGAAGAGACTGAAATGCGTGGCTTTAGCATCAGAGATCTCAAAGCCCACCCCCAGTGACACACTTCCTCCAACAAAGCCATACTGATTCCAACAAGGACACACTTCCTAATAGTGCTACTCGCTATGTGCCTATGGGAGCCATTTTCATTCAAACTACAACAGAAGTCAAAACTGAGTTTTATGGGATGTCAATCAACATGTGACCATAGCTTTCTCCTTCTGGAAGTTCCAGGAGAGAACTCACTCCTGGTCTTTTTCAGTTTGTGGGCTGCTGGTGTTCCAAGGCTTTTGACTGTCTCTGCTTTGCTGTTATACTGCATTCTTCTGTCTGTAGGTGACCCTCTCTACTTTCTTTTCATTAGAAAACATATAACTTTATTAAATACCTAGAATATCGAGGATAATGTCCTCAGCACAGGGTTTCACAAAATCCCATCTGGAATTGTTTTTGACATATAAGACCACATGCCCAGGATCCCGGACTTAGGGCCTGAAGATCAGGGGTTATACTCAGGAGCAATACTCCAACTACCCTGTTGGTTTCAAGAGTTCTTCATAGATCTTCTTTAGTCTTTTAGGAGATATTTGCTTTACATCTTTTTTCTTCCTGGCTGAGATTTATCATTTTATTTTCTTAACTTGCTCTCTTGTTTTGTTTTGCTTTTGAAACAGGATCTTGCTATATACCTCAGGATGGTTTAAAATTCATTATCCCCCTGATTTAGTTTTCTGTCAACTGGGATTATAGAGTTGTTCCACAGCACTTGGCTCTGAACACTATTTCTTTTCATTGTCATCATTATTGGTGTTTTTTTTTTTTTGAAAATACATTCTACCTGAATGGAACTTGATATGTAGCTCAGGGTAGCCTGAAGTTTTAAGAAATTCTCCTTCTTCTGTCTCCTGAATACTAGAATTATCCATGTACCTTGATGACTAGCCTTACAATTGTTTATTGGTGAATATTTTTCTCTTATTTTGTTTTTTATCTCAAATGCTTTTATTTATGATGTAATAGGACTAAAATAGATGTAAGCAATAGCAAATTGTGGGATCAAGAAAGTCAAAGAAGTATAATTCATTTGAATAAAACATAGCAGCTCTCCTATTCCATGCTTTAACTGACATAATTAACTCAAGAAACTCTTAAGAAAAGCTTTCTCTTTTTCTTTTTTTTTCCTTCTTTATTTTGTATTTATCAAAAAAAACACAGTAAAAAGAATTTAAAATGTGGAAGAGTTAACAATAACTATACAGAGGATAAGAATCATAAGCATGGCTTATCAAGGGTGGAAATACAAATAAGATTGCTACACATATATTTTCGTTGTGTTCATCTTTCCCTCTGAAATTTTTTTTTCCATCCCTGTATATCCTTATTCAAGGTCTCTTCCCCCTCCCACCACATCTGGTCATTTTTCTTCTCTGCAACTCCCCATCCCCTCCCTGGGCAGGGAGCAGACAGTCCTATGGTCCCACTGACCCAATAATGCTTAGATCAGTCTCCACTTCTGGCCAAATCCAGTTCTTTCCCCACTCCCTCAAGAGTGAGTCAGGTGTTCCTATAGTTGGACTGGGGTTTGAAGGGTCAGTCTAGGGTGTTTCTGATCCCAAGCTATTCAGTGGTTGTGGTTTGCCGCTTGGGCATGTTTGGCTTTTTTTCTTGTTTGTTTGTTTAGAGACCACTAGTGAGTGAGTACATCCTTGCTTATCTCTCTGAGTTTGTGAGACTTCGCTCAGGAGGATATTCTCCAAATCCATCCATTTGCCTGTGAATTTTAGGATATCATTTTTTCTTACTGCTGAGTAGTATTCCATTGTGTAGATGTACCACAGTTTGTTAATCCATTCTTCAGTTGAGGGACATCTAGGTTGTTTCCAGATTCTTGCTATTACAAATAATGCTGCTATGAACATAGTTGAG
>PVIH01016773.1:0-44380 GCA_004025045.1 Sigmodon hispidus
TAACAAATGGTGTTGGCATAGCTGGATGGAAGTGTGTAGAAAAATGCAAATAGATCTGAGCCTGTCACCCTGCACAAAACTCAAATCCAAGTGGATCAAAGACCTCAACTTAAACCCAACCACTTTGAACTTGATAGAAAAGAAAGTGGGAAATACACTTCTTCAAATTGGCACAGGCCACCACTTCCTAAATATAACAACAGTGACACAGGCACTAAGACCAACAATCAATAAGTGGGATCTCCTGAAGCTGGGAAGCTGCTGCAAAGCCAAGGACACTGTCAATAGGACAAAACACCAGCCTACAGAATGGAAAAAGATTTTCACCAACCCTACAAGTGATAGAGAACTGATCTCTAAGATATATAAAGAGCTCAAGAATTTAGAGCCCAAAACCCTGAATAACCCTATCAAAAAATGGAGTACAGATTTAAAAAGGGAATTCTCAGCAGAGGAACTACGAATGACTGAAAGGCACCTGAAAAAGTGCTCTTCATCTTTAGCCATCAGGGAAATGCAAATCAAAACAACTTTGAGAAACCACATAACATCTGTTAGATTGGGTAAGATAAAAGGCACAGATGACAGCCTATGTAGGAGAGGATGCAGAGCAAGGGGAACACTCCTCCATTGTTGGTGGGATTGTAAGCTTGTTCAGCCACTTTGGAATGCAATATGGAGGTTTCTCAGAAAAATGAGAGTCAATCTCCCCAAGGACCCAGCAATATCACTTCTGGGTGTATACCCTAAAGAGGCACATTCACACTCCAAAGGTATTAGCTCAACTATGTTCATAGCAGCATTATTTGTAATAGCAGGAACCTGGAAACAACCTAGATGTCCCTCTACTGAAGAATGGATTAACAAACTGTGGTACATCTACACAATGGAATACTACTCAGCAGTAAGAAAAAACTATATCCTAAAATTCGCAGGCAAATGGATGGATTTGGAGAATATCCTTCTGTGCGAGGTATCACAATCTCAGAGAGATAAGCAGGGGATGTACTCACTCACTAGTGGTCTTTAAACAAACAAACAAGAAAAAAAAAAGCCAAACATGCCCAAGTGGCAAACCACAACCACTGAACAGCTTGGGATCAGAAACACCCTGGACTGACCCTTCGAACCCCACTCCAACTATAGGAATACCAGACTCATTCTTGAGGGAGGGGGGACAAAACTGGATTTGGCCAGGAGTGAAGACTGATCCAAGCATTATTGGGTCAGTGGGACCATAGGACTGTCTGCTCCCTGCCCAGCGAAGGGATGGGGAGTTGCAGAGAAGAGAAATGTCAATATGTGATGGGAGGGGGAAGGGACCTTGAATGAGGATATACAGGGATGGGAAAAAAAAATTTCAGAGGGAAAGCTGAACACATAGTAAATATAAGTGTAGCAATCTTATTTGCATTACCATCCTTGATAAGCCATGCTTATGATTCTTATCCTATTCATAGTTATTGTTAACTTTCCCTCATTTTAAATTCATGCTACTGTTTTTTTGTTAAATACAAAATAAAGAAGGAAAAAAAAGGTTAGAATCTTATCTCCTTTAATCAGCAATTAGAGAAGTAAACCAACAGCATTCTTTATGTACTATAACAAAACCCAAATACAGCATACCATTTATAATGCTAAGAGAGCAATCAAATTACCTAACATGTAGAAACATAAAGGCTTCAGGTATTATTGGAAAAAAAAACTTAATTAGTAGAAGTCAGTCTCGAGATGATGCAGGTGTCAGCATAAGACTTCCATAAGCAACTGATATGAAGAGGAAATGCTCATGGAAACATAAAAATATAGAAATCTCAGCCAAAAATAATTAGACAAAACAACAGTTGAAATATTTAGGAAAGTATACTATGTATTTGCATTAGTCATAGGGTTTAGCAAAAAAAGAAATATGAAACAGTGACTTTAAAGATAGGACAGCAGAAAACAGTATTGAGGAAAAAAAAATATCTTGAAGAAACCAAAAAGAGCCCTCAGAAACTAGGTCAATAAAATTCAATTTCTAAAGAATAGAAAGTTAGACAAAGTTTCAAATAATAAAACATATGAAATTATATATATATATATATATAGAGAGAGAACAAATGATAGTTGAAGAGATATATACTTGACTATATTCAAAATGTGAGAGAAAGCATATTCAAAAGAGATAATGAAAAGAGAAAACAATAGGTTGTTGTTGTATGAGGTTTCTGGCCTGGCCTTTCCTGCCTAGCCCTGAGGTTCTGACCTATTGTTTTCTCTTTTCATTATCTTTCTTGAATATGCCTTATCTCACACACACACAGTCCCACAGAAACACACAGATGCTTATATTAATTCTATGCTGATGAGCCTGTGGCATAGGCATATAACATGATAACTCTTTATTCTTAAACTAGCCCATGATGCTTATCTTATTTAGCCATATGACTTGGTACCTTTTCTTTTTTTCTTTTTTTGTTGTTTTTTGAAAATCAACATCAAACTTCATATAAAAAAACAAAACATTTAGAATAGTTTAAAAAACCATACAGTAATAAAACTTCTCTTTTCTCTAAAATACATAAAACATAAAAAATAAAATCTAAAGCTTCTCAAGCCAGGTTAGTCTCAGCTATAGATGAAGAAAGCACAGTAGGTCACAGCTAATACCCATGGATGCACAATGGCCACCACAAATTTCTTCTACAGCCAAACCAGTAGCTTTGTTTTGTTTTGTTTTGCTTTTTGTGTTTTGTTTTGTGTGTGTGTGTATGTGTGTGTTTGTTTTAAATCACTTTATTCACCCATCATCTTTCAATGAGAAAATAATGTTTTGGCTTAAAGTCCACTACTGAAAGAGTACATCCCTGCTTATTCATCAGGGTCTGTGAGACCTCATTCAGGAGGATATTCACCAGAAGTAACAGATTTGTTTGACAAAAACTTTAAATCTCTGAAGAAAGAAATTGAAGAGGATATCAGAAAATGGAAAGCTCTCCCATGCTCCTTGATAGGTAGGATCAACACAGTAAAAATGGCAATTCTATCAAAAGCAACCTACAGATTCAATGCACTTCCCATCAAAATCCCAACACCACTTTTTAAAGACCTTGAAAGAACAATACTCATTTTTATTTGGAATAACAGGAAAGCCATGATTGCCAAAACAATTTTGCTCAGCAAAAGGACCTCAGGAGGCATCACCATCCTCAACTTCAAGTTATACTATAGAGCTACACTAATAAAAACAACCTGGTACTGACATAAAAACAGACTTGTGAATCAATGGAATCGAATTGAAGACTCAGACATTAACCCACACATCTAAGAATACCTGATTTTTGACAAAGAGGCCCAAAACATTCAATGGAAAAAAAGATAGTATCTTCAACACATTGAGTTGGCATACCTGGGTACCTTTTCTTAGAGCAGCATTACAACTTTTTTCTTCTGCATCTGCTGCCCTCAACATAGTATCTCCATAGCATCTTTCTGGCTTCTCTGTGTCTTCTCTGCTTTGTTTTTCCTGTTCTCAGAGTTTTCTTAGTCTGGTAGCCCTGCCCACATTTCCTGTTTGCCTTCAGCCAATCAGCATTTTTATTAAAGCAATAGGCAGAACAATTATTTTCAATGGAACAGAACACAATGCCACTACAGGTTTTATCTTTTAAACTACTGACTTTCCCCAATACAATGATATATATTCTTTATGATATATATTACAATTTGTTTATATTGTAATATATATATATTACAATTTGTTTTGAAATTTATTAATTTCTTCATTCAAAACCTTGGCTTTTACTTATAAAAGCCTTTCTACAAAGATAAGGTTTAAGCTATTATCTTATAATTTTGGACTGTAATGAAAGTAAAACAATTTTAAGGTCATTCTTTTGAGTTGTGTTGAGATGTGTCTGT
The DNA here is from genome assembly GCA_004025045.1 of Sigmodon hispidus. NCBI lineage: Eukaryota > Metazoa > Chordata > Mammalia > Rodentia > Cricetidae > Sigmodon > Sigmodon hispidus. Next base: position 3,904 of record PVIH01016773.1, read on the forward strand.
TTCCTAAACACAAATACATGTAATGAAGCCTTTCATAACACCAAAAACAATGCTTCTGGCTGCATGTTTAAGAGGATTAAATTTCTATACTTGAAATGCCACTGAAATGAACTTAAAGGCTTGATTTATTTTTCACAAGGTCAAAGCCATGACATTTTCGCAAATCCTTTGGTCTTAACCTTGGTAATCCGGATGCTCAGAATAAGGCAGAGAAAATGAGCAGGAAATCTCTAAAGGTGCTTTTCTATTATTGAATGCAAATATATTCATTAAGGAAGTGGCTAAATAAAAGGTATACTCTATTTTAATGAATTATTTTAACATACAAATAATCAGTAAGTGGGCATTTGAATTTAACCTTTAAAGCAAGAATGACTGAGTGGAAATAAGATTGATAAAAAGATCCATCTTTTCATCTGCACCTTTCTTTTTTTACTGTTTCTTAAAATTTTGTGGGTCACTTATGTATACAATCATATCATCTGCAAATAAGGATAGCTTTACTTCTTCTTTTCCAATTTGTATCCCCTTAATCTCTTTTCGTTCCCTTATTGCTTTAGCTAAAACTTCGAGAACTATATTGAATAGATAAGGGGGAGAGGACATCCTTGTCTAGTTCCTGGTTTTAGTGGGATTGCTTTGAGTTCTTCTCCATTAAGTTTGATACTGGCTGTTGGCTTCTTGTAAAAAAGGCTCAGATTTTATAGGGGCAGCTAGTCCCATGACCAGGTGACACTACTGTCAGGTGTGTTCAGTGGAATGTCTTCAGAAATTGGAGAATCTATCCTTAAAGTGGATAGCATGGTCTATCCCTTCCTCTTCTTTTTTTTTCTAGCCACCAGCAGTGGCTAGAATGCTCTGTTCTGCCATGCAGTTCCACTGGGCAATGCTGATACCCGTCCCACAGGCCATAAAAACAGCAGGAGCAGAAATGGAAGTCTCCAGAATTATGAGCCATTGTCAATCTTTCCTGATGTTATCTAGATTATCTTGGTAGTTATAATGATAGAAAGCTGGCAACGGGGAAAATTTACAGAAAAACGTGTGATGACATTTCTTGAAAAATGTCTGAAAATTAAGAAACAAAAACACTCTACGAAATGTCCCTTTTGAGGACAGGATTTGAAAATCAATTTCTATTGACTCAAATAAGAAGTTACATCTCTAGTAAACTTCACTTATAAAGAGAATAGCTTTCAAGACAGTGTTTTTATATGCTTCAAAAATATTTTTATTTTACTATTTATTGCTCTTAAACATAATATGAATCTGTAATCTACATCATCTCATTAATATATTTATTGTGCAAAATAATAAAATTAATTTTGCACATAAGGTACTGTAACTGTCTCTATTATTTTTTTTAATCTTTGAATGATCAAATAAGCTTTCCTGAGTATTTACCTTAATTAAGAGGTTTCCCAGAAGCCAAATATGAAAACGCACAACCATGTTTCTGCATCCTTATTACTAATATATAACCTTCATTATTGCAACGAATGTTTTGTTTTTGTTACTGTAAGTTCCCAGAAACTAGAGCTTGTATCCATTCTCTTCTATGAATGAAACCAATGCCCTTTTCAGGAAGAACACTCATTTCTTATCTATTCCATTGACTTCTAAGACATGAGTACAAAATGGCCTGCAGAAGAGGAAAAATCCAAATGCCAAGTCACCCATAATGGTGTTAATAACACTCCCTCTCTCAAGTGGTTGACAGGTAACCTTTTATCTTCTTTTTAATCTGCAAAAAATCTGTGACTTCCATTCTACTAATGATATAGAAGTGACAAGTAGAAAAGTAAAATGAAGATTTTATGACATATGCAAAGACTCACATTAGTAAAATAACTCCCAAAGACCAAAATGAATGATAAATCCAGCACTAATTTAAGTTAAAAAAATCTAAGAGCGTTACACCACTTATCTAAGCAGCATATTAAAAATTATGTCACAAATGAATTGCTTTTATAGCGTAATTTAGAATTGTACTCAAATTCCCTTGGTCAGGGGCAATGCTTCCTCGAAGATCCTACTTCTCTCTTGTTACTTGTTGCTAATCCAATTACCTTGACCTTTTTTTTCTTGAGGTAATAATGTGGTTTTCAATATACTTTCAAGAACACATCCTAATCTCCTCATAAAGACTTCCATATACAGTGTTGTGACAGCTGCATACAATGCTGATGAGCATTATGATGGAATGCAAGAGGTTTCACAGCTGAACATGTGGTTACATTGTCAGATTATATGGAACTGAGTAAATTGCCTCATTTTCCCATCTGTAAAATGTTGAAATTGATCAGATTTCCACTGTTCTTCTGACTCACTGAATACTACACTCTAAACCTAACAGGATGGCTCAGAAGTTGTTCATTGGAATTATTAATCTTGGTGGTTAATAAAGAAGATGAAGCTGAGTTGTTTAGATAAAGAAGAAAAGAAAGCAAGTCAATTATAAATATAGGTCAAAGTAAACTGGAGAGAGGAATAATGAGAATTTCATGGCGATTTCCAACAAAATAATGTCTACATGTCACCATGAAGAATATGATGTAAGGGAAAGAAGAGAAAACACTGAGATATCACCTGGGCTGTTACATTAGAAGCTATAAACTTAAGAGTGAAAATAAAATATATTTAAAAATTTACAGTATTGTGTTTACAAATATAGGTTGAAATATCTATCAGGAGAATAGAAACTCAGAATGCTAAAAGGGGAGGACAAAAATCTGGGGTCATGTTCACAGATACTATGATTCTTATGGCAAATAGCTAGCCAATCCCCGGAGTGTAGGGTTGACTAAAAAGTCGAAAAAGATAATGATCCAGGTTGTTTATTTTTTCTCTCGCTCCTTCTCTTTCTCCCTTCTTTTTTCCTTCTCTCTTTTTTTCCTTCCCTTCCTCCCTTCATTATTTGTGTGTGTTTGTTTGAGTGTTTATATGTTGGGGGGGGTACAAACTAGCAATAATGCCTGTCTGATGATCAGAGAACAACATACATACAGAAGTTTGGTTTTTTCCTTTTTACCATGTGTAACCAGAAATTTTCTGATCTTTCTTGGACCTGTGGGACAAAAATCTCTCCCACCTGTGGTGCTGAAGCTGCTTATAAAATAATTACTCAGAAGCTTATGTCAATTACAAACTGACCTCAGGCTCATTACCAACTAGCTTTTATAACTTAGCTCAACCCATTTTTATTCATTGTCACATGTCCCATAGCTTTACCTGAGTTTCATTACATCTTGCTTTCTGGGAGACAGCTTGCAGCTCCTCTCTGACTCTGCCATCCTTTGTCTTTATCTCTGCTTGCATTTCCCTCCTGCTTCTAAGCTGGCTTGCTTGTCACAGGCCAAAACAGCTTCTTTTTTAAACAAATGGTAATAAAGCATATTCAAAGCTTAGAGAAAGACATCCCACATCAACCATGTGGGTCCTGGGGATTGTTTCATGACATCCGGATATGTGGCAAGTGATTTTACCATACCAGTGTTGTTTATATGACAGCAATTGAATGTCTATGCTGACCACTAAGAAAAATATGTCAAAACACACTCAACTACTATGTCTACTTATTATTAGTAACGTGAGCACTTTTTTTTTTTTTAGAATACTATAACATTTTTATTAAGGACAAATTTTAAAAATTGTACTCTAGGTAATTCAAATATATACCTAAATGTTGCCCCCTACTCTTGTGTCTTCAATAGTTTTTCTGACACTTAAAAATCTGTGCTTTATGTTTTATATCCTGTTATTGTATATATAAGGAGAATTGACACCATTAGCTTCACTGCTCTTTATATGATATATCACAAAGCATTGTAAATTAACAGTTTTACCTATTAATAAATGTATGGCTCTAATAATTTAAAAAGTGACTTTTCATTTGCCTATTTTATTCCTTAAAATTTCATTTTTTCTTTTGGTTTATATTCTTTATTAAAGTGTATTATTTTTCATAGAATAAAATTTGTTCAATTTAAATTCCTTCCCACAACATCTGCCACCTTGTCCCTACCTCCTTACCAAAACAAAAAATAAAAATAAAAAAAATCTAAAAACTGATCAGTCAATAGGACAAAAATTACCAAAATAAAAAGTTTACAAAAACACATGAAGTACATTTTGTCCTGGTTTTGTACGTGCTGTCATAGTATCTATGAATTCATATGTATATCAGTTCTACTGTGTCTGGAAGATGCTATTTCCTTGGAGTTATCCACCTTCTCTGGCTTTTAAAATCTTTCCATCTCTTATTCTACATAGATCCCTGAGCCTTTAGAGCAGGAGATTGATACATGCATCACATTTAGTGACAAGTGCTCCAAAGTCTTCCAGTCTCCATACATTATCTGGTTGTGGATATTGCTGCTAATTATCATCTCTTGCAGGAAAAAAAAATTCTCTGATCTGGACTGAGAGATTCTCTGATCTCTAGCAATAGCAATATTTCATTAGGTGTCATTTTATTGCTATGTTCCTTTAGCAGAATAAGCTTTAACATTTCTTAGGCATCTCAGTATAGATCAGGCTTTCTTAGTAGATTCTGACTATCATTTGATAGCATAATGTTGCTCTGAGGTTATCTCTGTGAGGGTCACATGATTAGTATCACATCTGACATTTTGTTATCAAGAGGTAGAAGTATGATCAAAAATATTCTTAGGCATCCATTCATATGTATCCCAACTGAAAGATCACTCACCTACTCCTTGTCCTTGGAAAATCAGTTTTACATTTAGCATATTAGGATTCCTACCCCCACTTACAGAATCCTATTTAAGAGTTTAGTAGCAGTGAGGTCATTTTTAGAGCTGCTTTCAGCCTTGTCTCTTAAAGTGGCTGACAAAATAATTTCCAGAGCTTTCAGTAAAATAGATCACAGGACCCTCTATTCCCAAGACACTTCCCTGCACACAAAGAATATGACCTCATTTGTTCCCCAAAGACATAGATATGATTAAGAGCTAAACAAACAGACCTGTTTATTTATCACATACATTTATTACCACCATCTAAACTACTTTTCCCCCAGTTATCCTCTATGCAGCTGTCTACCCCATCCTCCTCCTTAAGCATAAACACACCCATTTCTAGATCCCTTTGCCTATCCATTTCTTAAGGCTGTTTGACATTTAACATTTACGTTTAGTGGAATTGTGTATTTTTCTCTGGTTTGCACTTTAAGAGACTTGGCCATATAGTTAGAGTAGACAAGGAAAGAAATATTCCTTCCCTAAAGTTTTACTACTTGAATGAAAGCATGAATTTGGATTTTGATGAGTTTCTAAAGAGGGTGCTTCATTCATTATCTCTCTTAATAGAGATAGCTCATAGATTTGACCTTATTATTTTTTTGTCTTTTTCTTCTATTTGTATTTTTTACTCTTTTGTCAAATGAAATGATTTCTACTTTTACAAGTAGAATTTTACAATCTCTTTAAAAATTTTTAGGCCATAGCCATCACTTCTCATCTTATGAAATCTTTCTTTTTTCAAAATCATTTTGACTATATCATTTGATTTCTGTTTATAAACCACAAAATCAATACAAATATACTCTTCTCTATATTTGATCACAGATGTACTTATTAACTTTTAAAAGTATAACATCCATTCATTCCATTAGAAACAGCCATAAGCAAGATTGTGTTGTTTTCCTCCTCTCAGACGTCTCCTGGTGACCTTGAGACTTTACTTGTCCCCTGTCATTTTAAAGGTATTTGTTATATATTTTACTTGCTCTTAGTTAATAAAGCTCATTACTGAGCAATTAATTCATATTCTTATCTGCATTTTTCCCATGTTAATCTCAAAGAACAAGGAGTTTAGCTGAACAATTATTACTTTAGTTACTATCTGAATATGAAACTATATATTACAGTATGAAAGTGTGTTTCAGTGAGTAGATAAAAACCTGATGAGACCATGGATGACAGAGGAGAAACCACTACTGCTACTTTTATTAAATTAGTTACTGTGTACTTATACTTCTCTGAACCTTTTGACAAATAAGCTTCTTGTTGCAGTCTATAAAGAACATAACAGAAAGACACAACTTGTCAAATGTTCAAAATGCAGAGAATAATTGACTGTGAGTCACTCAAATGTCCATCACAGCCCATACTCCTAAAGCTCAGGAGGCATAATGGGGAAAGAAAGCAGAAAGATTGCAAGAGCCAGAGGAACAAGATGTCTTTGTGAAATATTGTCTTCTATATGAGACAGAGAAGCTTCACAATGATGTCATAAAAAGTAGGGTTGCCTAAACAACACCTTCATATGGTAGCATCAGTTTACATGCTCATGTAGAAGAAAAATATCTTACAAAGAAACACTCCTAAATGAAGAGCTACAAGCAATTAATGGCAAGCACATGTGGGAATCAGTTATTTTAGAATTGAGGTCCCTCATAAGTTATCCAATCCCAAGTAGTAAACCCTAAAAGCATATATAAAGGAAACTAAATGGAATCAATAATGTGCATTTAAAATATAGCTCATTCTCTTCAGAGGAACATCTAACCCAGTTTTGATATTAGGATGAGGATGTCTGACTTGCCTGGACTGAATGGTACCTGCTGAGCTGACCCACCTTGACACTTCTTGCTGTTTTGAGGGAGGTTGGGGAGGGAAAAACAAAGACTAACTGAGAGAGACTGGGAGAAGGGAAGGGAAAGAGAACAATGGGATACATGAAGAAGAAGACTTTATTTTATAAATAAATAAAAAATAAAGTAAAAGTCTTTATATCAAATAAAATAAAATAAAATATAAACACTGAGAATTTTAAGGTGTTTTTTCACAATTTTGATGAGTAAGTTGGGGAAATACAGGAGGAGATAAAGGAGTAAATAAAAATGTAAAATAAATGAGTACACAGAGTTGGATGGGTAAGAGATATAGGGTAGATCTGGAGAAAGTTAAAGGAGAGAGATGAAGTGATTGACTAACATATCCACATATATTAAAATAAAAATCTCAAAGAATGGATAAAGATATTTTAAATAAAAACATAATAAAGGACATGTAACAGTAAAGGTATTTAAAACTAAAACAAAACCACAGGCTGGACAGGAAGACATTTTATTTCATTTCAAGACCTTGCATTACATCTCAGAATGAATGGACAATGACAGAAAATAGGTAAAAGGTGTCTGCAAACATACAGCTCTGAGTTTTTATAGTATTGAAGAAGTTTTCTGTACAACAGTGTCTTGATCTCCCAAGTGTCCAGATTCTCTCCCACTACAGAAGCTCCCTATGTAGGACTCCTCCTAATGCTGCAGCACAGAATTTTTATTTATTTATTTACTTTATTTCCTATCATCCTGGTCCCCTAAGGACTCTAAATTTTTGCTGTAGCATTCTGGTGTAACTGGTGGCATTAGTGCAAATTATAATTTTGAATTATAAAATTTATGTTTGGACCTAGGCAAGGATCAGAGCATCATTTCTCTTTAGAAAAATAATAATCAATAAATGAATGACTGGTAGGTTTGGTTTGCTGAATAGATTGAACAGTGAAAAAGTAAATTCAATGACCTATGGAATTCCAGCAGTCTATAAATAGAAAGGTAAATAGAGTAAATAAATTGGTGATTAGAAAGATAGAGTTGGTCTGTAATTCTCTTTCATGCATTTGGGGGATGAAGCCTACTTAATCATGATGAATGATATTTTTTATATGTTGTTGTACATGGCTTGCTATAATTTTGCTGAGAATTTTAGCATCAATATTCATGAGGGAAATTGGTCTGCAATTATCCTTCTTTGTTGTGTCTTTGAGTGGCTTGGATATTAGTGTAATTGTGGCCTCTTAAAAAGAGTTTGGCATTATTCCTTCAGTTTCTATTGTGTGAAAGAATTTGAGGAGTATTGGTAGTAGTTCTTCTTTGAATGTCTGGTAGAATTCTGTATTGAAACCATCTGCACATGAGCTTTTTATTAACTTGGGAGGCTTTTAATGACAGATTCAATTTTCTTAAGGGTTATAGGTCTGTTTAGGTATTTAATCTGATGTTGATTTAATTTTGGTAAATGGTACTTGACCAAAAAGCAATCCTATTCTTCTAGGTTTTCCATTTTTATGAAGTATAGATTTTCAAAGTATGACTTGATAATTCTCTGGATTTCCTGGAAGTCTGTTGTTATATCCCCCTTGTCATTTCTGATTTTGTTGATTTGGATACTCTCTCTTTCTCTCTCTGCTTTTTTATTAGCTTGGATAAGGGTTTTTCTATCTTGTTGACTTTCTCAAAAAAAAAAAAAAAAAACAAAAAAAACAACTCTCTGATTCATTGATTCTTGTATTGTTCCTTTTATTTCAATTGTATTGATTTAATCTCTAAGTTTGATTATTTCCTGCTGTCTACTCCTTCTAGGTGAGTTTGCTTCTAATTGTTCTAAGGTTTTCATCTGTGTTGTTAGTTCTCTAGTGTGGGATTTCTCTTGGTTTTTCATATAGGCATCTAGTGCTATGAATTTTCCTCTTAACACTGCTTTGAATGTGTCCCATATGTTTGGGTATGTAGTGGATTTATTTTCACTAAATTCTAGGAAGGCTTTGATTTCTTTCTTAATCTCTTTCCTGACCCAGAGGTGGTTCAGCTGAGTGATGTTTAGTTTCCATGAGTTTGTAGGCTTTCTGTGATTTTTGATGTTGTTGAACTCTAACTTTTGGCCCTGGTAGTCGGATATGATACAAGGGATTATTTCCATTTTTTTATCTATTGATATTTGCTTTATGACCAATTATAATTTTCCTCATGAATTTTGATGCAAAAATCATCAACAAAATTCTGACAAACTGTATGCAACAACATATAAAAAATATCATTCACTATGATTAAGTAGGCTTCATCCCAGAAATGCAGGAATGGTTCCACATATGAAAAACCACTGTAAATGTCATCCATCATATAAACAATCTGAAGGAAATAACCCCACATAATCATAACCTTAGACACCGAAAAAGCCTTTGATAAAATCCAACATTCCTTTTTAATAAAAGCCCTAGAGAGATCAGGAATACTGTGAAAATATCTAAATATAATAAAGGCAATTACAAGAAGCCAACAGCCAACATCAAATTAAAAGGAAAAATACTCAAAGCAATCCCACTAAAATCAGCAAGAAGACAAGAATGTCCCCTCTCCCCTTATCTATTCAATATAGTTCTTGAAGTTTTAGCTAAAGCAATAAGAGAATGAAAGGACATTAAGTGGATACAAATTGAAAAAAGAAGAAGTGAAACTATCTCTATTTACAGATGATATGATTGTATACATAAGTGATCCACAAAATTCTACCAGGGAACTCCTACAGCTGATGAATACCTTCAGTAATGTAGCAGGATACAAGATTAACTCAAAGAAATCAGTAGCCTTTATATGCACTACAGATAAAGGGACTGAAAAAGAAATGAGGGAAACATCATCCTTTATGATAGCTGAAAATAGCATTAAATACCTTGAAGTAACTATAACCGAAGAAGTACCAATTCTATTTGACAAAAACTTTAAATTACAGAAGAAACAAATTGAAGAGCATTTCAGAAAATGAAACAATCTCTCATGTTCCTGGACACGTAGGATCAACATAGTAAAAATGACCATACTACCAAAAGCAATCTACAGATTCAATTCAACACCCATCAATCTCAACACTATTTTTTTTTTTACAGATTTTGAAAGAACAATACTCAATTTCATTTGGAATAACAGGAAAGCCAGGATTACCAAAACAATTTTTTTAACAAAAGATCCTCTGGAGGCATCACCATCCCCAACTTCAAGTTATACTATACAGCTACAGTAATAAAAACAGCCTGGTACTGGCATAAAAACAGAGTTGTGGATTAATGGAGTTGAATTGAAGATCCTGACTTTAACCCAAAAACCTATGAACACCTGACCTTCAACAAAGAGGCCCAAAATATTCAATGGAAATAACATAGTATCTTTAACAAATGGCGTTGGCATAGCTGGATGGTAGCATGTAGAAAAATGCAAATAGATCCAAGCCTATCACCCTGCACAAAACTCAAATCAAATGAACTTGGTATAAAAGAAATACTTCCCAACACATTGGCACAGGTGACTACTTCCTAAATATAATACCAGTAGCACAGACACTGAGAACAACAATCCATAAGTGGGCTGTCCTAAAACTGGGAAGCTTCTTACAGAAGCCAAGGATGCAGTCCATAAGACAAAACGACAGCCTACAGAATGACAAAAGATTTTCACCAACCCTACAATCTCTAAAATATACAGAGAACTCAAGAAACTAGACCCCAAACCTTGAATAACCCAATCAAAAAATGTGGGTCAGAACTTAAAAGGGAATTCTCAGCAGAAGAATTATAAATGGCTGAAAGGTACTTGAAAACTGCTCAACATCTTTAACCATCAGAGAAATGCAAATCAAAACAACTTGAGACACCACCTTATACCTGTCAGATTGGCTAAGATAAAAGGCACAAATGGCAGCCCATGCTAGAGAGGTTGCAGAGCAAGGGGAACACTCCTCCATTGTTAAGTGCGAGTGCAAGATTGCTCAGCTATTCTGGAATGCAGAATGGCAGTTTCTCAGAAAACTGGGAATCAATCTCACCAAGGATCCAGCAATAGCACTACTGAGCATATACCCTAAAAATGCAGATTTGTACTCCAAAGGCATTATCTCTACTATGTTCATAGTGCCATCATTTGTAATAGCAAAACCTGGAAACAAGCTAGATTCCCCTCAACTGAAGAATGGATTAACAAACTGTGATACATCTACACAATGGAGTACTAATCAGCAATAAGAAAAAATGATATCCTAAAATTTGCAGACAAATGAATGGATTAAAAAATATCCTCCTGAATGAGGTATCACAAACCCAGAAAGATAAGCAGGGATGTACTCACTCATTAGTGGACTTTGAGCAAAAATCAAAGCATTCCCAAGGTGCAAACCACATCCACTGAACAGCTTGGGACCTGAAGCACTTTGGACTGGTACCTTGGAGATCATTCCCTCCAGAGGAACACCTGACCCGGTCTTGATGTTGGGATGAGGAAAGTGGATTTGCTTGGAGTGCATACTGAACTAAGCCATCTTGGGACCTTTGGACCTCCTGCCCTTGCTGGGGAAGAAATAAGAGGAAAAGAGTGACTGGAATGGGTGGGAGGAGGAAAGGAGTTTGAACAAGTGGATTCATGGATAAAAATGGGACTTTATTTATAATAAAAATAAAAGGAAAAAAAAGAATAAGAAAAAGATTCGACAGACAATAAATTGTTTTTAAGGTGATAGATAATGAATTAACTTGACGATATATAGGTAGGTAAATGAGAGACAGATAATAGTCTAGATTGAAATAGATTGCTATATAGATGACTTGTTATGGATGGATAGATATAGATACATGCCTACATAATACATAGATCAATTATAGAGAATGATTGATAGGGAAGTAGTCAGTTGATGTTGCAAGTGAGTTCTCTTCTTATCTACTTTCCATTGGATTAAAAATAGATTTATACATGCATGTAATATTGAAGATTAAACAATTTTTAACCTAGAAGTTTAGCAGCTTTCCTCCTACTTATTAGCATACAACTAAATGTTTTATATTTTTATCTGAAAAATCATAATAAAATACTATAGACATCTTAAGTCTCTGAGTACTTCGCCCTTAAATATGACACTATTCTTTTATTATAAATTGAAATTTGTGTCAAAACATAGATTAATTAGAAGGAGCCCACAAGGAGCTTCTAGGATAATCTAACAGAGAAGTCATAGGATAAGATAAAAATGAACATAGTAATAAATAGAGAGGAAGAAAGAAAAACAAAGTACAAGGGGATATTTTGAAATAATTGTACTGTGGCTTATTTCAGAATCAACTGTCCTTGAGATTGCCAACAAAGTTGGATTGCCATCAAAATCCAAACTGAAAGAAAGTGAACTTTAAAAAGTGAGAATACACTCAAGGCCCTTGTTCTTCTTTTCTCTCATTTAAGGACATACTTTGACAAACTGAAATATTTACAAATTAGTATATACATAGATTAAGTGAAAAATAGAAATTATAAAGTGCTTGCAAATATGAGATAATTATGAATTTTCACGTAAATGTGATTTTGAGTCATTTAGACGCTTTAATATCTCCATTCCCAGGAAATATGGGAGTGTGAAGCAGTGGACAGCACACTAAGCTTTATAGACAAATGTGCTGTTTTGCAGTAGGGTAAATCAATGAACTCAGTCCACTTTTTTTTTCATATCCAAAATGTTACAGCACATTTAAATTTCAAGATCATGTTATCAATGTCCATTTTATGCCATATTTCCTTATGCTGAACTTTATGGAAAAGGAGAGTGTTGCAAAGAATTATATATCTTCTGTGACAATCCAAACTTTTGGTTCAAGAGGATAAATGGATACTAAACATGTGTGCAGGAATAACACCAAATCTACAGTTAGATAGATAGATAGATCTGCGAGGTGCCACACATTCTCTTGGCTTGAAATCTGAAAGTGATGATGTTAAGGCAATTAGGAAGAAAACTCATGCATTTGCCAAGAAAGCATCTGAAGATGATATTTATTCCTTAGTAAGATTTCTAAGTTCTCATAAGATCACAAACTTGGATGATCACTAAGGCATATATATGAGGAACTGCTGGAGAGATGAGATGGCTCAAAGGTCAACAGCACATGAATTGACTTTTCAGAAGCCCTAGTTCAGGAGGATCACTCACACCTATTAGTCCAGCTCTAGGGACTGTAATACCTTCTTCTGGAATCTGTGATACTTGTAGTAACAAACCTATACAGGGACACACACATATATGTGCAACAAAATTTTTTTCCTAATCTCTTTAAAAGAAAGAAAAGAAGAACACCATAAGAAGATATGATTTGGTTAAAAAAAAATACTGCCTCTGTCAGTGCATATTCAGTAATGCCAAAACTAAAGGTCACAAACTGCTTTAGATGCATTAACCACCAAATTAAAGAAAGTCATCAGCAACTTTATTATTATTCACTATAATAATATTACTTAGATAATCTCTAAGAAGCAAATGGAAAATTTGAGTATGTGGACAAATGCATTTTTTGTCACTTGGCCATAGTGTGGCTTGGGGTCAGGACAGGCAGGTAGATATGAGTTAGTAACAGTTTATGTATATCCTCTAGGTGAAAGGAGATAAGTAGCTAGAATTGTGGTAGATTGCATTGTGTATTTGTATCACTGTGAATGTGTGTATGTGCATATGTGTGTGTGTGCATACTTATATTTTGCCCTAAAAATGACTGTGCTCCATCCCTGAATAAGCTACAAAAAGAATGGGTGATATCTAGTTCTCCTTAGATATGAGTACACATAGATTCACCTTAACTGATATTTTTCTGTCTTCACAAGCCTTCCTATTATTCTTCAGTAACAATCCTCCTACATCTATTCTCACTATAAAAGAGTATCTACTCTTACTATATACATTAAAGACGAAAATACAACTTTATGTGCCACCATGTGGTTGCTGGGAATTGAACTCAGGACCTATGGAAGATCAATCAGTACTCTTAACTTCTGAGCCATATATATATCAAAACAACTTTGAGACACCATCTTACACCTGTCAGAATGGCTAAGATTAAAACACAGATGACAGTCTATGCGGAGAGAATGTAGGGCAAGGGGAACACTCCTCCATTGTTGGTAGAAGTGTAAACTTGTTCAGCCACTTTGAAATGCAGTATGAGGGTTTCTCAGAAAACTAGGAATCACTCTCCCCAAGGATCCAGCAATACCATTCTTAGGCATATACCTTAAAGATGCACACTCACCCCAAAAGCATTAGCTCAACTGTGTTCATAGCAGCATTAATTATAATGGCAAGAACCTGGAAGAAACCTAAATACCCCTCAACTGAAGAATGGATTAACAAACTTTGGTACAACTACACAATGGAGTACTACTCAGCAAAAAGAAAAAAATGATATTCTTAAATTTGCAGGCAAATGGATGGATATGGAGAATATCCTCCTGAGTGAGGTATCACAATCCCAGAAAGAAAAGCTGGGGGAGGGGGTAACTCACTTATTAGTGGACTTTAAACAAAATAAAAAGAGAGACATGTCATTGTACACAAGAACTCAAGGCTAGAACAAAGCTAAGTGACACAATGCCTCACTTCTGCACTGATGGCCTCTGGTAGATGTGTGGGTGAGGAAAGATTTGTTTTCTTTAAGGGTCTGGCTACAGGGAGTTTAATTATGTTCCAGTAAGTAAATCAGTATCGTGAATGAGCCATTTTGTAAATGAGGAGATCATTAGAGTGGGCATGATACTGAGATGTCTGATAACTGAGTTTGATGGGGGCATGATGTAAAAACACCAAATAAGAAACATATATATAATAGAATAAAATAAAAAACATTACTTTACATACTAAAATCAAAGTTAAACATATAAAACTATGTGTTATAATTGCCATACATGTCACTTATAAAAGGAAAAACAGTGTGTGAGATACCAAATACAAATTAAAAGGGTTCAGATTATTAGAGGGAACAGAAAATCCTGCTCTTTTAAGCTTAAGTCCAGATTCCCTGGTGTTTAGTGCATATATTTGAAGCTTTTAATTCAGCCAATAATCTTGAATAATAAATTTTATAATCAGCATTGTTTCAAGTATTTAAGTTAAAAGTCATAATATGTGTTGGAGATTCTGCAAAGAAATAAGGGGAAATATTAAAATAATTATCTTCTACTAACTCTGAAATGTCAGCTGGGAAACTTATATGAGACTAAATTTACTAAGCCCTACAAACGTTCATGATAGTCAAATACCATGGGCAGTTTCTGGGACCTCTAGCAGTGGAACAAGAATTTATTCCTAGTGGAAAAACCAGTTTTGTGGAGCTCATTCCTTGTAGAGAAACACCTTGCTCAGCCATGATACTGGGGAGCGGGGCTTGTTTCTATCTCAAATGGATATTCCAGACTATACTGACTCCCTTAGAAGTCCTTATCCTCTCTGAGAAGTGGATGGGGGGTGGGATGGGAGAAAGCTGGGGGAGGACTGAGAAAAGGAGAGCAACGGGCAACAGTAGAATGTTAAAACTATTTTTAATAAAAAAGAAAAATTTTCTATAAGTTTTATATATTCTTTACCTCAAACTAGACTCAAGATCTCATTCTCAGCATTTCTCTCATTTCCTTTTGCTGTAATTAATCAAAATCCTTCATTTCTGGCCAATATGTCTTCCTGAATATGAATACGAAATAAAATACCATTTGATGTTTAAAATTATGGGGACAATCTTAATGACGGAAATAGGTGATGGGGAGGGGAAAAGGATGCCTGATTATATATATATTCATAAAGATGTCAAAGGTTTATAAAGCTAATGTCTGCAGATGAGAAAGCTGTGGTTTTCCCAGACCTTCTTTGGTGAAGTGCATTCCCAGCAATAATCATCACAATGAACAGCGAGAAGCCAGGCAGGAAAGGTATGTGCTGCAGCTCAGTGAATAATTGGCTTTCTCAATATTCTGAGGGTGGGGTATAAGGGTGTCTAATGTAAAAATTTACCTAATGCAGGTTTCAACTTTAGAAGAGAGTAGGGAATAACTAATTGCTTTTCTCCAGACGTGGCGTGACTAGAACCAACATGTAATGTCGACAGTGGTGGAATGTACAAAATAACTTGATCTCTTATTTATAGCAACAAAAATACAGACATAAGTAGGTTGGGAACAAAGGGGCGAGGCTGTTAATATTCCACAGGAGATGGGAGCATCATGAGACACTCACCTTGCACTGCAGCTTTGAGTCACCTCCCATTCTGAGGTCAATTTCTCAGAGATGCAGTTGTCTTTGAGTTAGCAATGTAATGTAGAAGACTATCTTATTAGTTTATTTAGAAGTTATGCATAACTAAGTATAACATATTATCATTGCAGTGGCTTTCTAATGAGTGAGATGTCTTTTCCCCACGGATGTGAGACTAGAGATCATTTGTGCTAAGATAATGGAAGTAAGAAAGAAAAAAAGGAGGGCTCTACTGGTAGCTAACAGGGTAGAACTAATGGATGCTCTGAAATATTCTTTACTGCAAAGTCAGCTGGAGAACAAGGAGAAATCCGGTTCACAAAGTTGGTATTGCTGAGGCTGAGAGCTTGTACTGACACAGACTTTGGGAAGATTGGGTCCCACCTGTCAGATGCTAGAAAGAAGCTAAACACATTTTTGTTGTTGTTGTTTTTGTTGACAAATCTCTATATAAGTTGACCACTTTAAATAAATCTGGTGAAACCTCCATCAATGATGCGGGCATAATGCACATAATGATAGTGGGTGCCTGTTTCATACTGCTCTAACAATTTGGATGCAGCCAAACATTTTAATAAAAGGGAAAAAAATTAGGTCACTAGTACTAGTTACTTTTCCTATCTTGATGTCTTTTTAAAAAGCCTAAGAATTAGTACCACCTTAAAATTTGTTTTGTAACATGTATGACAAACCCCTTTTCTGTTTCATATCATCTTAAACTGAAAATCCCTCAGATGACAAATGTTCAGAAAAGTGTACTTAGAGTTAAAGAATATCTATCTAGTTATGAATTTTCAAGAGCTTCTGCTACACCATCATTATCTGTAAATCATAATCTCTTACACATGTAGATATACTATCAAGTTCCCTAACATACACACATGCATTTACATATTTTGCATTACATACATATATTTGAAGTATGGTTTTGGAAAATTAGAAGCATTTTCTAGGAACTATATTCCAATAGCATTTTAAGTTTTCACCTAAGAGGTTATTTAATAATATTTTATAGTAATCTTTTTTAGAAAATGCAACTAATTAAGATGAGAAGAAACTACCACATGAAATTGTCTTAAGAGATTGACTTAATATAATAGTTTAGATTGATTTATGCTCAAAATGTTTGCAAAATGCATACGCACTTGTGAGCCAAATACAAACGACAAGAGCCATCCTACTAAAGCTACAAACCTGTGAATATGTTAATAAATTGGTAAGCATGCAACATGGAAGATGTTGAGTTTTTCTTCCCCAAATATGCAACCATTGCAACCATACAGGTAAAGTTTTAGAGACATATAAGTTTTGAAAAAAAATAATCTCACACTGCTTCTTCTGTTTACTTAGCAGGGACACTCCTGCTGCTCCTGATGTCTAACCTACTGTTCTGCCAAAACACAGTGCACTCCCTGCCACTGTGTCACAACTGGAATTGCCAGACACCCATCGAGGAGCTGTTTGACCGGGTGATCATGCTTTCTCACTACGTCTACATGGTGTCTACAGATATGTTCATTGAATTTGTAAGTAGTTCACTCATTTCTGTCATTTGTTCAAAATGATCTCTTTGCTGCAGTTCAAATTAGATAATGATCCAAACTTCAAAACCTGCATCTTCCCAGGAAAAAGAAATGCTAGTTGATAAAAACTAGAACAAGAATGGGCTGTTTTCATAAAATCTTACAGATTTGAAAAAGTGAAATGGTTTTCAGTTTTTTCTTCATAAATGATGATTCTAAACTTAAACTAGAGATGTAAATCCCTTGGTGTAGTTCTGAAAGATTTCTACAATCCCAGTTTTGCATGTGTGGGCCCAGATTCCATAGGAATTTTTCACTTAAGTGTTCTGCAAATGCGCAGTGCAGGGGAACAGTATGGAAGCAGGAAACTTTGTGGAATGGATAGAATTAACCTAAATTGAAAACACGTGAAGCGGGAAAAATAAAAATAAATCACTGCTCAGCTCTCCTCAAACCCTAAGTCACTTGCGAAAACTTTCTGAGCATGGTTTCTATTGCAGTAGGAAGGCTAGTTCAGAAGAAGAGAAAGAGCTTCTTTTACTCATAAAGGTTTTTCAAAGGACTTACATCATTTCTTTGAGTTAGGCTACAGGGCCATGGTCAGTGACAGTTTCAGTACATCAGTGGGTATCCAGAAAGTGGTTCATCATTAGCAATAAATAAGACTCTATAATGGTCACTGTACCCTCTAGAATTTCTTTCAATTATTGACTAATCTAAATTATTTTTGAAATCCTCCTAGAAAATTTTATAAATGTTCAATTATGCTAATTTTTAGTTTATAACACTTTGTACAATAATTAGTATTAAAATTATACAAATATTAAATATCAATAACAATTTATCTATTAAATATCTTTTCTATTTTGTTATTCATTGCTTAACATCTTAAAAGATGGATGTCTACCATTTTGCAGTTTATTTTTTCACAGTACACATAATTATATTCTGCATTTATAAAGAACTTTGTACTCTACTAGTTTATAGATTCAGAAATACTTGAACAGAAAGTTGTGCTTTATAAAAACTACTTAAAAATAATCATATTAACCTGAAGCCATAAGAAACAATAAATAAAGTAATATAGATAACACATTCTATGGCTTTTGGTTTAAATATGGGGAAATAATATTTAAATATATTTAATTTTAGGTATTTTAATACTTATTTGCTGAATAGTTATTTATAAAAAGATGGGACAAGGAAATAAGACAATACAGAATAGATTGTGCGACTAGATATTGGTGTAAAAATAAAATATAGATATAATTGGGGTATAAGAAGGAAAAAAGGTTGCTTTCTTAATTTCAAGTGTTATGCTAATTTAAAACAAATATACAAGTGCATTAATATTTTGTTACACATTTTTTAATTATCAAACTTTGCTAATGGAATTTCTATATTATTTCCAGGAAAAACAGCATGCTCAAGATCGTGAGTTTATTGCCAAGGCCATCAATGACTGCCCCACTTCCTCCCTGGCCACCCCTGAAGACAAAGAACAAGCCCAGCAAGTCCCTGTGAGTCGTCACCCCATTTTTCCTCACCAAAGTTGATGTAAAACAGAGATTTTGTGTTCTCAAGTTATTAGAGCACTGAGATAGGTATAGTAATTACACATGAAAAGAAAAAATATAAGAGAGGAAGAGTGATGCATTACTACTGCACTTTCGCTTCTTAACTTTCAAGTTTACCTGGTCCTACTCCTTCTTCTCCAGCAACATCTGCATTCTTCCCAGACTCCTTTGCCTTCTTCTGTACCTTAATTAAATTTTCCTCACCAAGTAGCATCTTAAAATATTGTACTGTGCTTCTCAGTTGTAATGAGAGTCTCTTATAATGATAACATGTTGATGCTACAGCAGGTCTAACCATGTCTTAACTAATCTCAACATGTCTGAAATCATAATATATACACAAATGATTATGTTAGAGAGAGGGCAAAGAGAGACCTGGTCTCAAAATTGATTTGGTCTACTTGGTGATATTTATCTTTTCTCAATGAATCAACACACACACACATATATATATATAGTATATTTATATATAAATGTATGTATATATATATTCCTAAAGTACAATAATTTCTTTATTAGTCACATCTGAGTTTATATACTAGCTATTTTCATTAATATTAAAATAATAATCCAAGTGAAGCTGAAATAATAGGACAAGGACCAAAAGAAAATACTTGTTAAAAGATGCTCGGTAGCTATACTTCCATGAAGCACACTACTTACATTGCTTCAATTCTTCCTTAGAAAAAGTTCTATGTTGCAGTGAATTGTTATTTCACTTTTTGAGATGAGTATCATGAGCTCCAAGAAGTATCATTGCATTTGTACCAGTTTCAGTGCTAGTAGGCAATGAGTGGTGCCTTCACCTAACCCGAGCTCTTGTTCTTACTCATGTGCTGTCAAGCTCCTAAGGACATAGGTTGCCATTACACTTTGCTCCACTCCTTTCCCTCATACTCTTCATATCGCCTATTGTATTATCCCTTGGAATGCACTCTATCTTTCATTTCCATTACCACTTGAGTACATAAAAAATCAAATCACGGAGAAGTTTAATGTATTATTTAACAAGTGAGCAAATGCAGGGTCTTCAAATCTCCATTATGGCTTTGTTCATGCTTTTATTTAAAGACAATGCTGTGTGATTATTCTTTACCTGTACACATAAACTAGTGGTCCATTTTTTTTTAAAGTTGCAGAAAGGGAGTCCTGTTCTTTTTATTGTATTTTTCTTAAATACTTTAAAATAAGATAAAAATAATAAGTCCATAAAATAACCAATCTTTTTCATTAATATAAAGCTTATTTGGACCATTAGCCATTGATGGGATAGTCTCTATCTTGCCTGAAATCCTCGTGGAACGTACTGAGTTCTACCTAGTGAGTGTCACCAAAGCTTTAGTTTTTTATAGAAATACAAAGTAATAAAATTGAGAAATAAACCTAACTGAGAAAAAATGGTAGAATTTCAGAAGGATATCAAGTACAGAGTATTGTATTTTAGTAGAAAGCCAAGTAATTTAAATGCTAAGGAGATAAAACTAAATTAAGTTGTTTTTATGTAAGTTGAGGATCGGATTTAAAAAAAAAAAAAAAACAAGCATGAATGTAACTGGCATAGTAGTGCACGATTTTAATTCCAGCACTCTGATATCAGAAATAGGTGGATCTATGTTCTAGATCAGCCAAGAAACAGACAAAACAATACAAAAGGCCCATCATGTCCACCATCACTGCCAAAAAACCAGTAACAATAATAACAACAACAACAAAAAAACTCAAAACTAACAAACAAAACCTGAGATTGCATGATTGCAATCTCAGCACTGGAAAAGTGAAGAGTGTCTAGCTACTCAACGAAGACTACTGGGAAATTTCCAGCCTAGGGAGATACATGTCTACATCATATACCTTACCTAAGACAAGGTAAAGTGAATCTGCGTGATTGCACCTGATACTGATTTCTAGTATTCAAGTCTCCAAGAGTTTGTGCATAAATGCCTGCATGCACATGCATGCAAAAATATACACACAAATTAACAAACACATATACAAATGCAGAAAGAAAATAGTCATTTAAATAAGTCATTTTTGTTTGAATTTTCGAAGTATATGTCAATAGTCAAAATTTACTTTTCTATACATTTGTGGTCTAGAAACATATTAATGCACACAGTTATAAAAATAAATACTTTAATTCCACTTTTATAATAAAAAGTCATATGTAACTAACTTTGCTATATTTCACTTACTTTAATTATTTTTTAACATGATTGCTCAGCCGGAAGTCCTTTTGAACCTGATACTTAGTTTGGTGCACTCCTGGAATGACCCTCTGTTTCAACTAGTAACTGAACTGGGTGGAATTCATGAAGCACCTGATGCTATTATATCAAAAGCCAAAGAGATTGAGGCACAAAACAAGCGTCTTCTAGAGGGAATTGAAAAGATACTTGGCCAGGTGAGCATCTCCCTAAAACTTCATTGCATGTCGCATTCATACAAAAGCTGGTATCTACAATGAAAAACACATTTTGAAAAACTCTTCTTTGCAGAAACAAAGTTTAAATGTTTTACATTGTAAAGTTCTATTAAAGTAAGAACCAAATTCTTACTACAGTAGACTCTAATGTCTTTGAATCTTGGAATTCAGCTCTGGTATTGATAGGTGTGACCTTCCTGATGCTTTGTACAAATCCACTTGCTTTTTTTTTGACACAAATGGTTAAACATTTGACAATAAAAGAAAAGCAAGATAAAACTTTCTAGAAGAAATTATACATACACAAACACGCACACATGCATATATATGTATATATGCATACCTATCACAGTATCTCATGCATATATATGTATGTATGTATTGACATTCTGGTATGATGTCTCTTCTACAACTACACAACAGAGTTAAAGTATGAAGGGAGGAAGTCCAATCAAATTAGAAACCCTCTTGCCAACTTGTGCCCTCATTGATAGGAAACTGGAAAGATGAGGAAGAGTCGTCAATACTGTTCCAGAAACTTCCAGAAGGACCACATTTTCTTTAAAATGTTCTTTATTTTATCATATATAGAAAGAAAGGTAGTTTATCCTACATGTTGTTTCACTTGAATTTTCTGCATCAAACTCATGTCTCTGCATTTGTTATACTCAAACAGTTTGACATGCTTAAGTTGATTTAGCATTTTGAATTTCCCCAATTAAGATAATTGTCAGTGCTAGTGAGATTAATAGCTAATCATCTTTCTGAAAAATCACATAAATAAAATACATGTGATGAAAGAAATGATTATAGACATACTAATTATTATATATTTCTCCTTAGCTGCTTGGCATATATGATAACACATTCCATATTTTTTTAATTGCCATGAAAGAGTGCACATTTGATCACTAAAAACACAAAAATGTAAATGCAAATAAAACCATTAAAACAGCAACATATGTAGTAAATACTTTGATTAAAGGCATTTTGTTTATTTCTGTGAGGTTACACTGTGATTCTGTGATTATGTCATAGGCAACAAGAATATTCTTCCTTATTAAGGTTTCACATAAGTACAATTCAGTTCAAAACAGTAATATGACAAGTGATGCATTATCAGAAGCAACAGTACAAAGTTGCTGTTGACACAGATAAGCCCCTTAAGTAAGAGAGAAGACATTACCTCCATCACTATACCTTGGTAAAAGCCTATGACCTAGTTATCATCTGTCCACATGGACAACACAAACTACAATCAGATCACTATTTTATACAAAACGTATTTGTATACTCTGGTTCAAACTTTAGATGGCTGATAGACTTGTACCCTGTCTAAATATATCCAGTATCTCTGAGTTTAGCTAAAATTTTACATTGTTCTTTCCCCAAAACATGAATTCAAATATTATAATAAATAAGGATGCAAAAATGCTAATATATGAATTGGAATTATCTGCTTTTTAATTAGGCCTATCCTGAAGCAAAAGGAAATGAGATCTACTCTGTTTGGTCACAACCTCCATCTCTGCAAGGTGTTGATGAAGAATCCAGAGATTTGGCTGTTTACAACAAGATTCGCTGCCTGCGTAGGGATTCCCACAAGGTTGACAATTATCTCAAGCTCCTGAGATGCAGAATTGTCCATAACAACAACTGCTAAGCCCAAATTTATTCCATATACTTCTGAGATTGTCCTTAACAGTCTGTTTCTTTAAAACTTCTATTAGTATTATAGTTTTCAGTGCATGCTTGGGTGCAATGGGTCTCTTTAAACAATAAAAACTAACTTTTAAAAAATGTCAGTCTGAAAAGACAATTTGTGAATTTTTGTTTGTTAACTCAATAGAAAATATCTCACTGGTGTCATTGTCTCATCAAATTTTGTCAAAAATAACAGGCTCAAGGCTTAATAAAGCAAATGACAAAGTAACATTAAAAACATACAAAGTAAATATGGGCCTAGATTTTTAGAATTGAAGAAAGAAGTCACTATTAACAAGTCTATCTAGTTTACCCAAAAGACTGAAAGCCAGATCATTTTTATGAGAGAAGTTTCTAATGTAGCATTGGATTAATCAAGTGCTATGGAACTAGGTTGGTTTTGGATAGTACATTATCAACTACACAATCTGAAAGTGTCGGGAAAAAATCTATGTAGTATTTCTAGATAGCTCTAAAAATTTACTTTAGCAATTTGTGAGGTTCAGGAAGAATGACAATATATTACATAAATTGTGTAAAAGCAGTATTTTGCATACATACTGAGCTAACCAATGTGCTTTCAGGAGGAAAGACTTGATATATGCTTGAGGACAAAGTATATTGGAGGAGACAGTCTCAAATATTTCCTGTTTTTTTCCTACATAACCTAAATCAAATAATTTTTGCTCTCTTGAAAATGGTCACCAAGTATAACTTTCCATGAGATTTCTATTCTCTACATTGTTTATTAGTGGGAAATGCACCTGAAAAAATAAATCTAATACTTTAAAAATTTGTATATAGGTACTCATCAGACATAGGAAAATATATGCCTGAAATTTATAAGTTAATTGCATAGGGTCAGTTTCTTATCTACATGATTTTAGAACAGGAGGCACATGATGTTCCTAATCTACATATGCTTTCATAATTGCTGATGATTTCGCATGAGAAATAAATGCATAGACCCTATTACTGAAGGTACTGAAATATACTTCAATGAAAAATAAAATAAAATAAAATAAAAACGTTCATAATGATGTAGAAACTTCCGACCCTTGGAATAAATTCCATAGTATCAAAAGTTACTGTGTAGAATCTTTTAGGATAATTGGCAGCAGTTGTTATAGCTCAGCAACATGGTAAGGTAAGCCTGGAATAGTCTGTCTGCTAATAAAGCAATAGCACAGTAGTTATAAGCTGCAATGAACTACTATCTAATTTGATTCAATGCTCACTTCACAGGAGAAAATCTAGAGGTTATATTTGAAGACAGTTAGGAAAAATAATAAAGAAGGAGGTCATGATCTCCACCAATAAGAATATGGTTAGATTTTTGTTAAATGGATATGATGTGCCAGTCAAAGTACTTTCTAAACCTTTGTGTTCAGATCTGGGGGTTACCTGAACTGTTACCTACTCTGCTGAGAGAGACATTTCCCAGTGTTTATGGTTAAAGAAGCAGATTTGTGTTTGATTAAAATGGCTAAGATTATTGGCTGTTGTTAAGATAGTGTTGGTTATGTTCATATAGGCATTGAAATAATTTATTATCACCTGAAACACTCAAGGAACATTGGAGAAAGTATGACAGACATATGATATTAAACTAAAGCAAAGTATTGGGGGAAATATTTTTTTCTCCAGCCAACCTGGAAATATATAACCATGAAACAGGGGTGATAATAGAGATTTTCAGAAATACTTGAAGCCTCTAACATGTGGAAAAGCACAGCTATACATAGAGGTATGACTGTATTAAAGATAAATAAGATATCAATACTTCCTGAAAGAAGATTGTCATTGATCTATAGATATTGATCCAATCTGTTCCCTAGTTCTGCTTGGCCTTGGGTACATCAGTTTGAGTATGTAAGAGGGAGAATGTTGAATGAAAGCAGCAGTGAGGTGAAGCAGTTTTCCTGCGCTGGAGACCACATTGTGGTCTAAGTTCTTTGAGGTGAAGCTAACTTCAACTCAACTATGCTCTTGTAAGTAGGCCTCCCTCATTCTTCCCTAAGCTTTATCAATGCTTTATTTCATGAAGTCGTATTTGGAGAGTGTGTTTTCTATGGTGTGATCAGTACTGTATCTTTTAAGAACTAGTGCTCGATTATGCCTCATCTGGAGAAAAGGCAACAGAGAATAGAAGATGATGTAGAATGCAATCACTCCATCAACTCTAAGATCAGTGGTTTTCATTTTGCATTTTATTGATAGACGAGTAAAAGGGAACAGTGTTACTGGTCTCTAAGGGGTACCTTCTAGTAAACATTTCCCATTGCATGGTCTTCTTTCAGAACAAGAAATAATGCAACCCTAATGACCAATTTGCATTACTGAGAAATTGTTGTTTATGAAGAACGCAAGATCCAACGGTCTAATTAAATCTATAAGATTCAATGGGCTAAATCAGCTAGAGAAAGAGGAAGTTTTAATTAGATGTGGTCACCAGGTCTTCGATATGTATTTGCTTACTCAGTACACTAACCTGAACAAGCATCACTTCAGAAGCCTAACATAGATGATAATAGCAGGGTTTTGTCCTTATCAGTTTAGAATACGTGAAATGATATGAAGTTAAAAAAAGAAAAACACTCTTGAGTTAACAAATAATTTCAACATTTAAGGGGTATTTACAAAAAATGAATTAGTTACAGTTGTCAAGTTTATTTACTGAGATGTAAAGTGAGCATAAAATCCTATGAGTTTCAGACATGTGCAGACAATGACATGAGAACTTGGCTTTGGATTAATTAAAGCTCCATGTGTTTGCAAAGTTGAGAAGTTCACTTTAGCAAGCCCTGACTGTGGAAAGTTCTCTGTTTCAAGCTGTGCATTTATTTTCTTGTAGTTGTCTACTTCAAAAAACACATTCACTCTTAAGCTGTGTCAAACCAAACCCTGTACCAGAGGGCTCACAGAACAGACAATATTCCAAGACAATTTATTTGTTGAAAACTCAATTGCAGAGATGATCTTATTGGATTTCTCTTAAAGCAGTGTGATGCATCTGTTGCTGCTGTTGACAAATCTCCTTTGGGAGCATTTGCCCTCTTAACCAAATCTCCTGTCCACTGAATCCTGTATCATCATATGGTTGAATAGTTTCATACCAACTATAATAACATCTCTGTAGATATAAGCCATGAGTTTGTAAGTTCCTGGGTTTTATTTTTTCCTCTAGTGAGGGCTTTAGAACATGCAAACTAATTAAATCAGAAATTACCTATAAATGAATTGGACTTGACAAAACTTCATGCATAATAGAAAGCATCTGATACTAAAATGTGAATCATAGAAAATGTGAAAGTTTTGATAAAATCACAAAGGTTGGTAAGAATGAAATGATTTTTCAATTAATAGACTTAAAATAACAGTGTAATTTGAACCTCCACTTCTGGCATGAGATCACAAAGGAATTATAGGAAGAAACTGTGATTTCTTGGTCTTTTGTGGAGGGGTCCAGCCTCTGAGGTAGTTCTAACCTCATCCCTCTGAAGATATTCAGTGTAGGAGAACTACACTGCAGTGAACTGCATGCACAGAATAAAAATAAAACAATAAGAAACCAGATCTCCCTCAGATCTCAGAGAATCTAACGTTAGAGAATGCAAAAGAGTTTAAGTGCAAGAGGGGAGAGAAAGCAGCAAAAAATACAACTCTAAATCAACATGAGCAAAGCTCATATGAACTCACAGAGATGGAAGCAGCATGCACAGGACCTACATGCATCTGTACTAGATCTTATGCATTTATCTTTCACCTTCCAGTTTAGTTTTTTGATGGGATTCCTGGACATGGAAATAAGTAGGTCTATGATTCTTTTGCCTTCTCATGGGGTCCTTTCCTTTTAATGATCTGTGTATTCCAAATTCAATGTGATAATCTTTGTTTTGTCTTACTATATCTTACTAAAAATTGAATAAATAAATAAAATTTTTCACTATAGTAAAGATTAATAATTAAACTGTAACTTATACCTTCTGCAAGAAAACAATCAATTTCCTCCAATGGAGTAACACTTGATATACCAACCACTTTACGGTAGGACTTTGTTTGGGAATAGTTGACTAACATATAATTGAGTTCACAGTTTTGGTTTTTTAATGTGTGCTCTTATTTGTATAGTAAGTTTTTTCCTTAAGTGTTGATTTATTTTCTTTTCTTGTGTTGAGAGAATTTTGTTGTCATATTGGATTTTTATTTGTTTTTGATAAAGAAATTAAAGTTGGGTTGGTAGAGAGAGGAGAAAATCTGAAAGGACTTGTAGGAGCAAAAGAATATGATCAAAACAAATTTTAAATTTAAAAATTTCTTTTAAATAATAAAATAATACAATAACAGGATGAAAAAAGAATAACTGTTAAGTGCACATTCCTGCAACACGTTGCTAAAATGGTCCTTTGTGAACCAGACATTTAATCTTAATAAATATGTTGTTTGGATGCATGTATGAATACAATAAATTTCTTATAATTTTTTTCTTTAGAAATGTCTAATTCAAAGTGAAAATTGGTCAGTTTCTTGTATTCATTTTATATATAATCAATTTTAGTCTTGTGATATTTCTGCAAAAACTTGTTATGAATATGTTGTTTAAAGAGCAAATAAAACAATTGACAACTTACTTTATAATCCAAGTAAATAAAAGAAACCAAATTAATTAAAACTGAAGGAAGGAAGGAATTTTTATTACTAAGTAGATCCTTTGAATGGACATCTGGGATAGTTTATAAATACAAGCCTTTCAGTTGGCAAATTTTCTGTGTAACACAACAACACAAATTGTATGTTATTTCACATTTCCAAAGTACCACCAATTTTATATGTTCTAAGATGTATTAGGAAAGAGTAAGAAATGGCTCTGTATTCTCCCAGCATCCATCTCCAACCACAGTCCTTCACAGGGCCACTGTAGGAAGACTTCACATGTTTGGATTACTGTGGTTCTGATGACATTTGATCTTGTGTACAGGGTATTTAACATCCTCCCTTCATCCTCCAGTTATTAAGACTGAACAGAAGTGGAAGATGAAATTATATGTTATTCCCATATCTCTGTTCCTTTCTTTTGCAAATTGATGCTCATGACTTTGTCAAAATGCAGAAGAGAGGATCAATGTAAAATTTTGTTATTTTAAATTTGATAACTAAAATGTACTACAGAGTAGGGATCAGGTAAATTTTCTTTGATAATCAGATACTTTTCTTTTTTAATTTTTTTTCTATTGTTTTTTTGAAAATCAACATCAAACTTTATATAAAAAAGCAAAACATTCAGGATAGCTTTTTAAAAAAAACCATACAATAATAAAACTTCTCTTTTCTCTAAAATACATAAAATATAAAAGAAAATATTAGATGATTTTCATTGGGTATGCAAGTTTTGTCCCAAGAACAGTAGTGGGAAAATATCCAAGAATAGTGACCGTTATTGTGGAAATACCCTGGCTAGAACCTGTTGTCCCCAGACAGAGCTCTGTCACCTGTTTCATATCATGGTCCTTTCACCTTGACTGCATTCAGCTATACAAGTAGCTCAAAGAATTGTCTTCAGTAACTGACCCAGTTGTCACAGGCATCAGGCCAACTCCAGCAGTAGAGCATTGATAGCTCTGGAGATGTAGTCTCTACCAATTCTCCTTCCTGTCTGTTTTCATATATTTACAGGATATCAGAAATTTACTTTATCTATTTTTCTTAGTAGATACTCATGAGAAAAACTTGAACCATGTTTCCCTACATTTAATTGCAAGAATAATCTTCTGAGTGTTGTAGACACTCCTCTCATTCCACTATGTGATAACATTATGTCCTAAAATAGACAAATATTCTATTATTTTCTTTAGAGAAAAATGATTGGTTTAGGAATCTTGTTTATGGGTTACTCACTTTTCTTTCTTATAGCACCTCTATTCCACCACACCCTGTGCACTAGTTGCTGAGGTGCTGGAGCATTACCCAAGTCAATCACCACAAACTATCTAACAGGCCAGTCTTCTTGGGGCATTTTTCTCAAATGATGTTCCTTCTTCCACAATGCATCTAGACTGTGTCATGTTGACATATAGCAGTAAAGCACACTGTTGTAAATAAAATATTCATGTATGTACAGCATAAAATCTAACTCTCAGGATGATTTCATTCATTAACTTGTATATTACATTTTTAATAACATTTGAGTAACACCACAGTGTGTAAACTACTCTACTTTGGTTATCAATTCTTCAGCTGATAAATATATGGGCATTTCTAGTTTTAGATACTAACAATAGAAAACCAATGAACATGTCTGAGGATGTATCTGGCTAATAAGTTATAGAATTCTTTAGAGTTATGTCCACCATTGTACAGTTCAATTTGTAGTAGATTATTTTCAGCTTTTGCGGGATACTCCACAACAATGTCCACAATAACCTTACTACTTTACACTCCCTCCAGTAATCTTTTCTCTATGTCCTCACCACTATGTGCTGTAATTTATCTTATTTATTTTGCCTTTCAACTGTGGGATGACAAACTAATATAGTTTTAATTCCCATATTCCTGATAGTAAAGAATGTTTAGCATTTTCACATTTTTCAACCATTTGTGGTTTTTCTTTTTCTTTCTTTCTTACTTACTTACTTTCCTTCTTTCTTTCTTTCTGTATTTCTTTCTTTCTTACTCTTGAGAAATCTGTATGTAGTTTCATGACCATTGTTTTTTCAGTTTGTGTGTTTTATTTTTAGTATTTTGTATATTTCGTATACTAGACCTCAGTCAGATGTAATTGGTAAAGGCAATTTTTCCACTCTGTATGCTATCATGTAATTCAATTGATGGTGCCATTGATGTAGAGAAAATTTATTTTCATGAAGTACATTTTATTAATTGTTAGTATTAAGATTTGCTGTATGACCAGGCAGTGGTGGGGCATGGCTTTAATCCCAGCACTTGAGAGGCAGAGACAGGTTCTCTGAGTTCGAAGTCAGCTTCCTCTATGGATTGAATTTAGGACAGCAAGGGTTACACAGAAAATCCTTGTTTAAAAAACAACAACAACAACAAAAAAAAACCAAACAAATAAAAAGATTTGCTATATCAGAGTTTGTTTTCCAAAGTCCTGTTGGAATTATGATTTACATGTAATATATATGTTACATAATTTTCACAATATTAATTCTACTAAACAACAAAAATATAAAGATTTTTAATTTTTAAGGCCTTCAACTTCTTTAATGAATGTAATTTTTATTATAAACTTTTATGTTACTTAAATATTATTTATAAGATTGAAAAAATAAAATGTACATATAAATTTATCTAAAATATAATAAACAATACAATATAAAATAATAAATGTAAAATTTAAACATTATATAGTTAGAAGAATAATGTATAAAGTACTATATTATTATATATATTATATCATTTTTAGCAAAATTGTTTCACTGGCTTAGAATAATTCTGAGATATTTTCCTTTTATTCTATGACTATTATGAAAGATATAATTTTGTTATCTCTAACTAGGTATATTTGTCCTTTACCTACAGAAAGCTACAGAATTTTGTGTGTTAATTTTGAATCCAGCTACATTGCCTAATGTATGTATTAGCTGAAGAGGTTTCTTCCTGACCTTTAGGGTAATTTCATATTAAAAACTATGTCCTCTTGCCAATTTGTCCTGTATGTTAGAAAATTGTGTTTTATCAGCAGCTATTATCTCATGATTATAGATATTATAGTATTCAATAACTTCTTTAGATGTATTAAAACACTTAGAATAAAATAGAATGAAAACATGAACACTTTAACGTCTTGAGTTTTTATTTCTATATCATTTGTCTCCTTTTATAGCCTCATTGCTCAAGCTAAGACTTCAAGCACTAAAAAAACCAGACATATAGAGACTAGGCATCATTGTTTTATTTCTGCTTTTAGAAGGAATACTTTGGTCATTTTATATAGAATTATGTTTGTTGTGATTTATTTTAAATTACCTTTATATAAACAACATTTTAGGGCTAGTCTTACACACAGTAGTTACCAAAGGCAAAGTAGATTCTGTGTTGTGATTTATTTAGTTATTCTTCTTCTGAGGAATTATATGGAGATAAAACAAGAAGCTGGATGGGTAGAACATGGGAAACAATCTGTAAGGAGAAATTATATAATTTTAAAAGTTACATTAAATTCTCAAAAATTAAAACATTTTAAAGATTAAATAATTTTGACATTTTCTTCTAAAATGATATTCCATTTTAGTCATAGCTGAAACTTGAAAACTTTCTAAGCTTTTTAAAAAGCATCTTCATAGACAACACACCCTTCCCCACCCTGGCAGGTTTTTTAAGGCTAATAGTAAAAAGATAAACAAGATGTGCCCTTTTTCCTGAAAAATTTTTATAGCCACAGCAGACTTAGAAAGGATGGAAAGAAAGTAAAAATAAAACAATGGGAAAAGTTTAGAAAATAGACTCACAGGAAAGTGGAAAATGACATATATAAAGTGCAGATCATATTTTCAAAGCCACACTGTAATGATGAAAGACATATGAGCCTGCCCAGGAGTGACTTCTTCCACATCAGCAGCCTGAGGTTTGCACTGAAAGTTCAGTTCACTCAACTGACAATAGTTTTGTGGGATGGGGAGGTGGCTCAGCACATCAAGGCACTTCCTTCTAAACCTGACAACTGAAGGGAAATCTCTTAGTCCCATTATCTGTAGAAGAATACACACTCTGGAATAATATCTTCTGCTCTCCACAGGCAAACCATATGTTTTAAACCCACATTTTTGACCCCACAAGAGCATCACATACATGTACACAAGCACAAATAAATAAAATAAAATTATTTTATAAAGGATTTTCTTAATCTAAGGCACAAAATTTGCTCTCCTCACTTTATCAACCTGAATTTTAAAACAGTTAATGTATTAGATTAGAAAAAAAAGTGAGTTGTTCCTAATTAGGAAAATTTTATTCTAAACCATGGTTGTAAATTTAATTCCAAATGTAGTTTTTAACCACACCAAGTTATGTCCATCCACCTGAACCTGGAGAACATCCCAGAAGTTTCATCATTATAAAATATTCATAGTCCCTTCTCCAGAAGTCATACCACTAACTGTCAGGCAAGTAATGTGTCTTCATTTGCTCTTTCTCATTAATGATAATATTTTTGGAGATTGATCATGCAAATTGTGGTGTACAATAGACCTGCTGTGTCCTAGAAATAGTCCAGCAAATTGGTAAATTTTTTAACCACATATGTTCACTAATTATTCGTAAGAATTGTTGGAAGAAGTTATGCTATAGGTAATCTATTTAGAGCTGGCTACTTCACAGTGTCCTCTAGTTGCATGAGGATCACTTGTTAGTTTCTGAATAAATCATTATTATCTTTTGGTGAACTAATGATTTTAACTGAAGTTATATATAAGAGTGTGGGTGAAGGGTTACATACAGAGAGACACACAAAGATTCCTGGGTGTCTGGTCAGCCAGTTTATTCTAATTAGTGAGATTCAGGTCAACAAGATAGACTTTTAACAATGAGGTCAGCAGCAGTCCTGATAATGGACATAATGGCTCATTTTGGCCTCTAAAACTGTGCATACATACCCACAAACACACAGATATAAAGACAGAAAACTCGAGAGCACCTCAAAATTAGAGGACACACTTTCATTTTTTTTTAACCTGTTCATTAAATATTCATTGATGTAACAGTTACAATCTTAGTCAGATCAGCACAGAGAATAACCACAGGGACAGCTGGTCATACATTTTCCTGATGGTGGATTAAGAACAAAACTGTTGGGAATGGGCTCCAAGATGCCAGTTCATGCACAGAAATAGTCTGATTCTACTCTATGAGGTTCTACATACTGCCCACACCATTTGAGAGTCATCTAACTTTGAAGGGTTTAGTTCCTTTTCCTGATATTTTCCAGTGGCTGTTTTTAATGCAGTGAGTTCCCCTTAGCTCCAGGCCAACTCATTCTTAATATTGTGGTGAGGGGAGTGGGTCTACCTCAAACAGATACACCAGACTCCTGTCCTCCTTGGGAAAGAATGGGAACATGGGATGAAGGGGAGGCTGAGGGGGGACTAAGAGGGATTGGGAGAAGGGAAAGGGGACGAAAGCAGGGGAATACATGGAAAAAAACCCTTTTTAAAATAATAATAATAATAATAATAATAATAATAATAATAATAATAATAGATAATAAAGAAAAAAGTGTTCATGTGGTTGTGGATCCATAAACCCATAGCAGGAGTCTCTGGATTTTTCTATAGCCTGGGGTGCAGGAAAAAAGTTGATGAAGAAAAATGTGCTTGATTATGTCTTTCCTGTATAACTAAAGTAGCAAAAGAAAATGTGTTAATTTATTCTTCCACTGAGCCTGGGACAACCTAAAATATCTACAATTCCATAGGACATTGTTTAGATCATATGTCTAAGGCTAGATTTAATTCTGATAAATTGTCTGTTCCTTAAGGATTAGAACATGTGGGCCCAAGACTAACCCAGCTCTCTTCTGCTGACACTTTTTATGGGATGTGAAAAGGCCACACATTAATGCTTCTAAAACTTCCTAGTGCTGTGATAATTTAATACAGCTCATGTGATGGTGACCCCCTCCCATTCATAAAAGTATTTTGTTGCTACTTCAAAACCGTAATTTTGCTACCATTATAAATTGTACTGTAAAGAACTGATATTCAGGATATCTGATACACAACTCTAAAAAGGGTTGAGAAAGGGTCATGACCCACTGGTTCAGAGTCACTGCCATACACCCATGCTTTTGAGAGATTTCTTTTTCTTTCTTGGTATATAAGGAACTAAACCTTCTCCTGTCTTTTTGGAAACAGAGTGTCTACATAACTGTTAGACACAGGTTAACATGTAAGTGAATAAATTGTTAACAGGTTGATAGCCAAAGATTGGGCACTTTGACTATATTCAAATTACACTGTTGGCCTTCAGAGCTAATCAACAGTGTGGTGGTTATAGTACTTAAGGATTTGGATGATCCTAATATCAAAGCAATCAAGATGAGAAAAGTAAAAAGAAGAAAAATGATGATTCTAGAAGCTACAAGAAATAATATTGTTTTCAGGTCAGAAAGATAAAAAGGCATTAAAGTATACTGTTTGATCCTAGCCCACAAGTACAACTGAAGACCCCTGATTTACCAGAGCCACACTGGCACTTAGAACCCTTTATGTCATGTAGGAAACCAGAACTTCAACAGATGCACTCTGATGGACCACAGGATCCCCAAAATTCTACCAGGGAAACCCTACAGCTGATAAACACCTTTAGTAAAGTGACTGGATAAAAGATTAAGTTTACAAAAGTCAGTAGCCCTCCTATAAACACATGACAATTGAGTTGAAACAGAAATCAGAGAATGAAACTCCTTCACAACAATCATAAATATCTTGGAGGTAATGTTACCTCCTTTCCTGAACTTCAATTTCCCTTCCTACCTACAGTGCCCCAACATGGCCAAAACAGTTTTTTTTTTTTATTTACAGAATGATATTCACAGCATACAGATGAATATTCCCACCTCAGGGTAACACTAACCAAGCAAGTAACAGACTTGTATGAAAGAATTTGAGTCAGGCCCAGATGGTTTCAGTGCAGAATTCTGCCATATATTCAAAGAAATAATACCAATACTGCTCAAACAGTTCCATACAGTAAAAAGTGAAAGAATATTGTCAAACTCTTTTTATGAGGCCACAAAAACAAACACTACTACCTAAGCCACTCAGAGATGCAACAAAGGAAGAGAATTACAGACCAATTTTCCTCACGAACATTGATGCAAAGATTCTCAGAAAGTTTCTGGCAAACCGAATCCAACAGTATATCAAAAAAAAAAAAAAAAAATCATCCACCATGATTAAGTAGGCTTCATCCTGGAGATGCAGGAATGGTTTAACAAACAAAAACTGTGAATGTCATCCATCTTATAAACAAATTGAAAGAAAACAAAAAAACAATTTAACATTTCATTAGATGCGGAAAAAGCCTTTGACAAAATCCAACACTCCTTCATAAAAAAAGTAATGGAGAGGTCAGGAATCAAGGGAAAATACCTAAATATAATAAAGGTAATATAAAGCAAGCTAACAGCCAACATCAAACTAAATGGACAAAAGCTCAAAGCAATCCCTCTAAAATCAGGAACAAGACAAGGTTGCCCTCTCTCTCTTTATCTATTCAATATAGTTCTTGAATTCTAGCTAAAGCAATACAAGAACAAAAGGGGATAGAAATCTGAAAGGAAGAATTCAAAGTATCTCAATTTGCAGACAATATGATCATTTACATAAATGACCCCCAAAATTTTAGTATGGAACTCCTGCAGCTCATAAACACCTTTAGCAATGTAGCAGGGTACAAGGTTAACTCAAAAAAAAAAATCAATAACCCTCCTATACACTAAAGATGAAAGGGTTGAGAAAGAAATTAGAGAAACATCACCCTTTTTAACAGCTTAAAGAGCATATCTTGGCATAACTCTAACCAAAGAAGGGCCAGGAATCATCCACAAAAATCTTTAAGTCACTGAAGAAATAAATTAAAGAAAATAACACAAAATAGAATGACCTCTCGTGTTAGGTCCTCTGGATAGGTGGAATCAACATAGTAAAAATGGCAATTTTACCAAAAGCAATCTATACATTCAATGCAATACCCATCAAATTCCCAACACAATTTTCTACAGACCTTGAATGAATAATACTCAACTTCATATGAAACTCCATTTTTGAATTGGGTTATTCAGTGTTTTGGATTCCAGTTTCTTGAGTTCCCTATATGTTTTAGAAATCAATCCTATCAGTTATAAGGTTGGTGATGATCTTTTCCCATTCTGTAAGCTGTTGTTTTGTCTTATTGACAGTGTCTTTGGCCTTACAGAAGCTTCTTGATTTCAGGAGGTCCCACTCCTTAATTGTTGTTCTTAAAGTCTCTGCTACTGGTGTTATATTTAGAAAGTGGTCACTTGTGCCAATGCAATGGAGGGTATTTCCCACTTTCTTTTTTATCAAGTTCAGTGTTGCTGGGTTCATGTTGAGGTCCTTGATCCACTTGCATTTAAGTTTTATGCAGGGTAATAGGTTTGGATCTATTTTCATTCTTCTACATACTACCATCCAGTTATGCCAACACCATTTGTGAAAGATACTATCATTTTCCATTGCATATTTTTGGCCTCTTTGTCAAAGATCATGTGTTCATAGGTGTGTGGGTAAATGTCAGGGTCTTCAATTTGATTCCATTGGTCTACAAGTTTGTTTTTATGCTTGTACCAGGTTGTTTTTATTACTATAGCTCTATAGCTTGAAGTCAGAGATGGTGATGACTCCTGAAGTTCTTTTATTGAGTAGAATTGTTTTGGCGATCCTGGGTTTCCTGTTATTTCACTGATATGCAGAAAAAGGAAATGGCAGACAAACTGAGAATGAGTGAAATCTTGCTTCCCACTTCTCTGCGCTTAATAACTGGGGAATGTGGTGATAGTGTTGAATATCTTGAACATATAGTGAAGTGGTTTCAGATTAGCTGTGCTATAGACTACAGTGAATATGAAACTTTTCTAAAATTGTGCTAAGGAGGACCACAGTTAAAATTTTCACTGTAGAAATGTAGATACATTTTATACTAGCATCATAGCATGTTTATGAAAGTTTGAAAACATGATATCTTGGGATAGTAAAAAACTTACAGAACTTACATGATCTTTCTTTGGGCGATCAAACTTTTTTTTTTATACAGAGAGGTTTGATTTCAAAACATCTGCACATTCCATATTTGTACTAATTAGTAGTAATAGCTTGATATTTTTTTAAAAATATTCATATTTACTGTAATTCTAAAGTAGTTTGACAGTAATTTTGCTTTCTTTCTAAAATCTGATCATTTGTGAAAATTGTAAAGAACATGGCAATGCTATGTTTCTACTTTATACTATATGGACAAAGGAAATTCTCTTCCACATTGACATTTGAAAGGAATCATATTTTATTTTATACAAAGTAATCGAATAGATTAAAAATTTCAAAGCACTGAAGGTCTGGTTGATTCTTCAAGGACCATTTCAGCAGTAGATGTCATTGATTTATACTCATCCTTTTTTTTTTTTTTTTTTTTTTTTTGATGACTCTGCGCCTCAAAGTGTTAACATAACGATGAACTTTTTGTGTATCCTTTTTCAAGCAGGAGAAGAGTTTATAAAATGCCAAAAGGTGAATGTCTTCATTGGAGGACCTTATTAGTTTTAGTTCTGGCCAGTTAGTTTTTCCATTTGCTTCAAATCCAGGCTCAATCTAAATATCAAAACGACAGGTATTATGTACTTTGTTGGTATGGTTTATCTTTCTTTCTTTCTTTCTTTCTTTCTTTCTTTCTTTCTTTCTTTTCTTCTTCCTTCCTTTCTTCCTTTGGTGTGTATATGTGTGTGTGTGTGTGTGTGTGTGTGTGTGTGTGTGTGTCAGTGTGTGAACTTATATGCATGTATGTGGATATGCACGTATGTGGATGTACTTGTACACAGGAATTAAAGGTCAACCTTAGGTAAAGTTCCTTGGATGGATTCTACTATATTTTTTTCTTTTATTGCATTTTGTTTCTTATAAAGATCAGTTTCTCTTACTTTTGTCTAGAACACACTGGAGTTCTACTTGCCTTTACCGCCACAGTGCTGGGATTACAAGAAAAATGTACACATGTTTTATTGATAAAACTTTTAGAATCAAACTCAGTTCTCATATTTGCAAAGAGGGTATTCATAGATATAAGCAATCTCCACTGTCCTGATACATATTACTTCTACGTTTTTAAAGAAGTTTGAAAGGAAAGTTAAGAGTGGAAAATCAGTTAAAATTGTGTACAAGCAAAGTTATCATGAAGGCATTAGCATGTAAAACTAGAAGTAAAATTGGTGTTCATAATCTCTGATGTGTCACTGATTCCAAATGAGGAATATGCATATAGGGTTATAAACTGGAAAAAAAGCACATTGTTATATTACTGTAAATATGAATTAAACCAAAGGATATTGGAGAGAATAGTGCCAGTTCTTTCATTTTGGAGAGTTTTGCATGTCCTCAGAACTTTCTTTGATCTCTCCTTATACCCTTATAGATTCTGGTAGAGTATCCTGAACTAAATTTAGCCTTTCAGCTAAATTTAACCTCCATATTTCATATTTTTTAAAGCATCAATATGCTAAAAATTTCCTTTAATGAAGTAAGGTACAGGAGACAAAAGCAAAACTGTCTTAAGGTTTTCTGAATTAGACAGGAGTGTTTATCTTGTTAAGGAATGCTTCTATCTAAAGTATTATGAAGAGCAACTATTTTCTACTGAGATTACTGATGTTTTGGATTCTGAGTAAGGAACTTCATGAGAAATTGGTTTTTTATGAGGTTTTCTTACTGGAAAGGTTGTAAACACATTAGATACTCTTTAAAATAAAGTTTTTGTGATCAAAATAATGTGAAGAGTTGGCTCACCTTGCTGAGTAAAATTTTTGCTCCCTTCAGAACTTCCTTATTTCTATACTCGACCTCTATGATTCTTTCCAGCATACCATTGTAGGGTTGTAAATGAGTCAATGTTGCAGGTGCCAGCAGTTTCAGTGGGTATGTCCAAGTACTTGTAACATTGATGATCACTTTCAGAAGGACTTTTTTCTAAAAAATCCGATTGAACATCATACAGAATAAGCAAAACAGATTATGGTAGATAGTAGATACATTGTGTGTTTATGCACAGACAAATAAAATACCAAGTTTAAGTAATCAGTACATAAAAGTGTGGTTTGGAATATGGTACACATTGTAGAAATGTAAAATTTAAGTTATTAAAATTAGTTTGGTATCATAAAACTAAATGTCTTAATATTTTGTCTAATTACATGTCCACTGATCATAATTTGTTGTATTTTCTATATGTTAATATGTAGTTTATTGTGGTGATATATTGAATATTTAATAAAAATAATTTGAGTACCAGAGGACTAAATTACCCACAGCCAAGCCATGAAAATCATGGAGTGGTAACCCATACCTTTAACCCCATTACTCTGAAGTTGGAGAACTATCTGAATCTCTGTGGATTCAAAGCCTAAAAGCCAGGCAGTGGAAACTCATATCATTAGTTCCAGCACTTGAGTGACAGTGGCAGAAGGATATTTGTGATTTCGAGGCCAGCTAGGCCTATGAAGCAAATTCCAGGACAGTTAGGACTGGTACAAAGAAAACTTTGTCTCAAAAAAACAGACAAAACAAAACAAAACAAAAACACACAAGCAAGGCTGGAGAGACAGCTCTGTCCTCTGATATTCCAGACTATTTTTCTTAAATATACAATGAATCACCACAGTATATGGTAAGTTATTCTTTCTATTTATTTGTCTTCATTGTCTATGATAACCAAAGATTTGCTGGATCTTAGTAAGTGTAATCAATATCTGACAAAGACGAAAGCAGTACCAACACTGACAGTGGAAGATCACAAAAAGTGGTTTCACATTAGTGAATCAATTTTCTCATTTAAACACTGAATTGTGAATTCTGGATTATTGTAAAATCTTTAAAGATAAATATAGTGAGAAAAATATGCCATTAAGATAGTCATTTTCTGGGTACATCCTACTTCATACTTGTGGAAAAGAAACATACATTTCCAGGAGAAAAATGTGACCTAACATTGCTTTTAATAACTGCATCAGTGTAAAGCACAATGGAATTATGACATGACCAGTTTATGATAGCTCCCTGAATCTTTTTTTTTCTTTATTTTGTATTTATCAAAAAAAAGTAAAAAGAATTTAAAAAAAAAATGCCGAAGAGTTAACAATAACTATACAGAGGATAATAATCATAAGCATGGCTTATCAAGGGTGGAAATGCAAATAAGATTACTACACATATATTTTCTTTGTGTTCAGCTTTCCCTCTGAATTTTTTTTCCATCCCTGTATATCCTTATTGAGGTCTCTTCCCCCTCCCACCCCATCTGATCATTTTTCTTCTCTGCAACTCCCCATCCCCTCCCTTGGCAGGGAGCAGACAGTCCTATGGTCACACTGGCCCAACAATGCTTGGATCAGTCTTCACTCCCGGCCAAATCCAGTTTTGTCCCCCCTCCCTCAAGAGTGAGTCAGGTGTTCCTATAGATGGACTGGAGTTTGAAGGGTCAGTCCAGGGTGTTTCTGATCCCAAGCTATTCAG
Organism: Sigmodon hispidus; assembly: GCA_004025045.1. NCBI lineage: Eukaryota > Metazoa > Chordata > Mammalia > Rodentia > Cricetidae > Sigmodon > Sigmodon hispidus. The sequence goes on from PVIH01016773.1 coordinate 44,227, forward strand.
TGGTTGTGGTTTGCCGCTTGGGCATGTTTGGCTTTTTTTTTTCTTGTTTGTTTGTTTAGAGACCCCTAGTGAGTGAGTACATCCCCTGCTTATCTCTCTGAGTTTGTGATACTTCGCTCAGGAGGATATTCTCCAAATCCATCCATTTGCCTGT